>CADDXX010000588.1:392130-455160 GCA_902810485.1 Alauda arvensis
CACAGGATTTGAGGTGTGGCCTCACCAGTGCCCAGTACAGGGGGACAATCCCTGCCCTGGTCCTGCTGCCACACTATTGCTGACCCAGGCCAGGTGCCATTGGCCTTCCYGGCCCCTGGGCACATGCTGGATSAAGAAGAGGAAGAGAAGGATGCACAGCTATCAGCAAGTGCCACTTTATGTTAGCTGCTGTTGTCATGGTCTTCTCTGGATATTGCAACCTCAATTCTAAAATACCTGCACACAAGTTTATAKTAAAGAATTTGATAACTAAAATTAACAAACCCACTTGCTGAGGGTTTTTCAGTTGTCAAATGTGGGCAAAACTGAGACCAAACAGACTCTTTTCAACTTCTGTTTCTTTTCTGTTTTTTCACCTTCCCTTCAACCTGCTCATTTTGAGCAGGTAAGAAGCTGTGAGGCAGATTTTATATGGCAAAGCACACAAAGGCAGGGACAGGTTTTTGGTATTTGCAGTTTTAATGTGCTAGGCAGAAGCTAATCTTCCTCTGTTGTATCCTTGGCTTACAGAAACCCACAGCATGATTAGTGTGCCTTCCCAAGTGCCAGTGAGAAGTCCCATTTTCTGAAGCTTTTGTCAGAGTAGGTAGAAATGAGCCAGCATYTTGCAGCACAGAGGCTCTCAAAATCTTTCAATGCCTTAGACATCAGTAATTATTTAGTCAGGGAGCATACAGAGGAATTAATCCCTACCTGAGAACCATTTGTTGTTGCAGCAATAAAACCCCTTATATCAGCATGAGTCGTCCATACTTYCATAATAAAGTTCTTTTTTCTGTCTAAGCTTCATGTAATTACATATTCAGAAAAAATTCAGTGCAGCAGACTTCAGATTTACCTATCACATGTCTTACAGACCCCATTAGGGAAAAAAGGAATTGTGTAAGAAAACCAATTCATGTTATGCTTTTAAGCACATTAAATTTGCAGGTRAAAAAATTTTGTMTCATTTTTCACTGGCAKATATATTCATTGTATCTATATAAGMATAAGGGTAAGTAYATGTATGAYTGAGCTTAAAGAGTGTTATGGATGCTTCTAATCTAGTAAAAACAAACATTAAAGCAGAGTTTTTCTGTTTTCTTCTATTTACTTCCTCATTTCAAAGAAGGCCTCCTTTCCCCGTTGTTCAAAAAAGAACAAGAAAAATATTTGCCAGAAAAAAAACAGAACCATGAATAGAGAAAAAAAAAAGTTAAAAAAAATCAAACCCTGGTCTGAGACTCAGGAAAAAATCAACAAACAAACCCCACAAAACAAAACAAAATTAAAAAAACAAAACAAAACAAAAACAATAAAACCAAAAAAACAAAACCCCCAACCAAACCAAGAAAAGCCCACAAAAATAACCAAGCAACCCACACCCCCAAAAAAAACCAAAGAAACAAACAAAATCAACCCAAAATGATTAAATGGAAAACACCAAGTCATACATAACTTTCTTGGTGCTGTTTCACACACATATATTGGGTTAATTACTTTTTCATCCTCTTATTCTATTTTAAACATGACCCATTCATTTTAACCTAAGTCATGTAAAATCCACAGGATTCTCATGAAGTGTAGGAAAACATGGTTGGAAGAAAAAAATATTCATTGAGTTTGAAGTAATTGATTGAGTTTGAAGTAATTGATTGATCCAACTTGTCCAAGCTGCTTTTGGCAGATACATTACAGAGGTATCAGTAGCAACACTACAGTTAATGCTGCATTGAAATGAGCACTTAAACCAGGATTAAAATTCTCCCATTTCATCCTTCAGTGATTAAAATGAGACTCCAAATGATGTAGCAACTCTTCAAAAGATAAGTACTACCAGGCAAATTACAGATGAACATTTGAAAATAATGCCTTATTAAACATTTTCCCCAAGAGCCTTAATGTGCTGGCATCACCTTAATATGAGAAATGTAGAAATGTTTCAGAATTTATCCTACTCTTAGACACTTCCAAATTCAAAATGCTTTTTAGATAAGTATTTAAACATTGTTATTAGCCTCGTTTCTCTTTTTTCTTGTACGTCAAGCAAGATCATGTGCTGAACCTTTCAGCAGTGCCTAGGCCATGTAGGCACTTCTGTGTTTTCTCTGCACTAGTATCTCCTCAACTTAGAAGGTCTGACTGCAGTTTTTACTATGATCTTTCTTCAGATTGATTATAAAAATAAAAAAATTTTGTGAATTCTGAGAAGTTCTTAGGTGTTCCCAACAATTTATTTTTTTACTGGAAAACATAGAAATTCATGCAATTCCTCAAGCCAAAAGAAAAAAAAAATCATAATAGGCTGCTTTCAATTAAAAMTCATAATATCCATGCATTTCATGTTGCCTTTCTCAAGTACCTTCTCCTCTCTCAGGTGAGGGATGTTCTGAGCTGGTTACATGTGTGCACAGAAGGGCTGTGATAGCCCAGGGGGAGCTGCAGGCAGCCAAAAGGAACCAGAGCAATTGCAGTTCACCTCAGCCACCAGGTCATATATTTMCCAGGAAACAGCTATCACAATATCTTGAAAATAAGTTCTGACACATTTAAAGAAACAAACAAATGCAGTATTTCATAATAATATTTAAATCTTTTAGCTTGTTACAGAGTTTTTTGGATGATGTTATTGTGTTCAAGTAAAGAAGGAAGGAACACTGGATAAAAGCCAAGTTTTTATATTAACAACATTCACATAAATTAGAGGCATTGAACAGATCTTTATGAACAACTTCAGCAAATCTGTGAAGCACTGGCAAAATAGCTGCAAATAACATAAGGTGTTTCCTAAAATCTTTTTGTGTCCTACAGCAGAAGGGCTTTTTCCTTCAGAAGGACCTTATTAGTTTTATCAACTTACTGTGAMGTACATTTCAATGTGATTGTAGTTTGAATTTATGGATACCAAGATCATTCAAATGACACAAACRTGGTATTGGATTTGTACTGTCCTTTATGTTGAAGCCCTATGGTGTTTGCCAAAAACACTTAAAAATTATATCAAAGCAAAATAYTCTTGCAGAATCTTATCTGAGTTAYCAATGGCTCCTTGAATATAAATCCTAAGTGCAGTTGTGCTGTGGAAGCTGTYATTTCAAACACCTTTGTTTCTTTTAACAACTTACCATGCCTGTATTATTTGTTGAAACCTCAACTAGTTTATCTCTGGGTGTTGTGCATACCAAAATCTTCACAATGGCATTTTATTATATTATTATAATACAATATATTATATTATACACATTGTTTTTTACCATAGAATGCAGTATTTTTTCCCAGTATGCATTGCCTTGCATGCAAGCCAATAAAAACTCAGTGACTTTTCAACTGTTCTTCTGTCACAAAATAAAAAYTATTTAGTTTAGAAAATCTTGTGAAAATTAGAAATAGAATGCAAAAAAGCCCAACCTAAATATTTGCAAGACCAGAGTATGCAGCAGGTTAAAAAGAAATATGATGAGAAAGATGGCTGAAAAGAGCCATTGCAGGTTCTGAATCTTAGGTTCTGAATCTCTAAGAACTCCAGTTCTTAGTATTTAAAAGTCATTACTTGTCTGAYGGCTCTGCTGGGCAAGCCCATCAACAGGACTGAAATGCTAATTGGTAAATACCTGRTTGTTGTCAGATCCAGCTTTTTGTTTGCATGCCAAGTCACAAATTCAGCTTTGGACTTCTCACAGTGGTCTCACTCATGGCTTCCCCTAGAAAAATTGTTCTGAAGCAAAACAACATAAGCTGAAAGAAAGTGAATTTTATCCCCTTTATTTCATTTGCATTTGATTTGTGACCTACAGAGGTACTTGGATCATCTCTTTCTCTGACATAAAGTCAGAAATTGGAAATCTTGYCATGCCATTCTTTCCAAGGGTTTTTGAATTTTGCACCGTTTTAGGTCTGCTGAAGTTTTGCATTACTCCCAAGCACCTACAAAGTCTAATATTAAGCTACCTAGCATCAAGGCAAATAAGGGTGTACTTTACTCAAACAGTACTCTGAGGTGTATTTCCTCAAAGTGTATTTCCTCAAAGTGTATTTCCTCCAGCTGTTCCACAACAGGGAAGCCAGAGAGTTCTTTGATGAGTCACTCATGAAACTCTCCAGTTGTCCCAGTCTTCCTCCCAACCCATTCAAGTGCCACTGATTTTGAGTACAGCAAAAAAACTCCACTCTGAAATATGATCAGGAATTAGACACACATGATTATTAAAGCACTTAGCCACCACAAAAAAATAAAATAAAAAAAAAAAGGTTCTGGTTTATTTTGCTGTTCTCAGGAAATCCTGCTGCCAAAAATCAAATGACACAGCTGGAAATCATAATGCTCCATAGAGATGGCAGGCTCTTCTCTATTTTTTCATTTCATTTAGAGAGAAGTAATTGTGGAGGCTGCTCTGCTTTCTAAAAATAGATAACTGCAAAACAAATTAATTTTACATTTGCATTTTTCAGCCTCTTCACTTTCCCTCAAAATAGATGAATTCAAGTAGAGTGACACACTATTAATCACTTTTCCAAAGACACCAAACACACAATGCATATTATCTAAAAGCCTCTATTTTACAAGTTCAGGTTTCTTCTTTGAAATGTTTTACATGAAATACATGATGGAATTGCCACCTTATTTTGTAGTTTGCAATATAAGCAAGGTCACTGTATAATTCAGAGCACAAAAACCTTTTCTGATTGTGAAAAAATTGAGTCTTAGTGCCACACTCTAAAGTTAATTGGGCCACTGGGAAAAGATATTTCAGGTAAGTAGCTRCAGTGGATATTTCTTTGCCACCCTGTAGAGATATTTTTCTCTGAATCCATCATTTTACTTGCATTTTCTCTAAGAGAGAAATTATGGATAAAGCTTCTCTCTATAACCTATTTTATACTAATATCAATACACCATGCAATCTTCAGCAAAATGCTCTTGMTGGAAAACCATAAAAGGCTGCTAACAAGGAGTTTTGTGGACCTGTTTCTTGTTTTCTGGACCTGTTCTTCTCAGCACTGACCACTTGAATTTTGTTTTCACTATTCTGGACAGGGTAACTGCTGTRGCATGCTGACTTGAAGTGCTTTGCAGTTATTCTAAGCAGAAGCACAGAGGTACCACCATGWTAAGTCCAGAGCAATTGTTCCTCATTACTGCTTTTAGAAATAATACTGTTCCACTTCAGGCAGAACAATTGGTTATTGGTCAGGTCTTTTGGTAAAGTTGAAAACCAAGGAAGAGCTAATTCCAACTAARACAGCTTAACTTGTCAGCCTCCACAAGTAATTAAATTCTTGAAGAATGAAAAGAAATACAAGTTTCATGTTTTTAGTAAAGCAGAAGATGAAAATGAGGATAAGAGAATAGGAAGGCTATTTTTTTCCCCAAAGCACTGCCATACCGCTTTGTTGAAAGCCCACATTTGGGCAGAGTTTAAAATATTTCTATTCTCCTTTAAGAAGTTATGCCACAATCTGTCCCAATGCAAGTRCATATTATGCAGGAAGCATTTCTGATGCTAATTGTTTCCATTAGATTTTTCAATTATAATATTGGTTTAACAATATGAGGTACAATCTGGGATAAAAACAATAACTGCAAGAGTGAATAGTAAGTCACATTAAAATATACTTCCAGCTGGCAATGTTTTGCTTTAAGTGACTCCTTGMAAATGCAGTGCAAATTAAAGGCCAGCTTGTGTAAAAGAACTTGATACCAATTCATTGATATTTTTTAGTACAAAAAATTCCTGTCTATGAGAGCAAACATTTATTTTTAGACAAGCATTTTCCTGCATCTTTCACAGCTGTAAAAATTAGACAGGAAAACAAAACATTGTCATAGAGATTTAATCTACATTCCATTGTCTACATGTATATGGGAAAAACATGAATTGTTCTATATAGGACAGTCCTTTTTATTTCTGCTTACAAATAAGAACAGATTATTGACATCTTTCCAGATGTTATTCCCCACTTCACACAAATTACATCTTTAAACATTAAGACTGAGCCATCAGGCAGTGAAGGTATGTAAGTGTGTAGGAATCATGATACATGAATCCCACAAGCAGTATTTATTCTGCACTTTTGAACTTCTCATCTGCATCATAATCATTAATATATCTTCCCACCTCTCAACTGTTTTAACAACACCAACCTCTGTGAATTCAAAAGCTTCCTATTACCAAACTATTTGGCTTTTTCTCCTCTAATGTTGATTTTTTCCCCCCCACCAGTTTACATTATTGTGAGATCTAGGACAGGCATTATTCAGTCCTAAGCCTGGAAAAAATCAGAGGATCTTTGGATACTGCTGAGTCAGAAAGGGTTTCTTTATGCCACAGGAAGGCAGTAAATGACAGCTTCATAATGGAATTCACTACAGGAGGTAAACACAAAGTAGAGGAGTTATTTCATACTAGTTTGCTAATTTTGATTATATAATGTTATTGGCACATAAAGAAAGAAACTCAAAGGTGAAAAAAAAATCTTTTCYAGATTATCAGAAGATATATTTGTAGAACTAATTATCTACATTCACATAAGCAAAATTCATCATTAGTCCCTTGCTGTGAGACAATACAGAATTAAATCACGAAGCTCAAGGTTTGAACAGAGAATAAAAATTTCACATTTTATTTTAGATGATAAGTACAATGAATAGCAGAAGAACTTTTGATCTTATTGCCTTCAGAAGGATGTCACTGGTGTCACTCAGTACAGTCCAACTACTACAAACCTGCATTACAGCCCTTAGGAAATTCTGCCCTTCATCTGTTCTTCATACTGAAAATTGTTCTCTCATAGCTTTCTTTCCATTTGTTCCATGGAATTTTCAAAATATTTAGGGCTGGGAKGGGTCCTTTATGGGCATGCACACACTGCTGACCACTGCCAGATTCTGGCCTGTAGCAGATTCTATGATTATGACTTATCACTCTCCTTTCATACAGGAACAGTCTTAAAAAATAACTTCAAATGGCTACTGCTTTTGATACATATTTTTTTTTTCTTATGACAAATATGAGAAGACACTTTTAACTTAGTAACAATCTCTTGAGATTTAAAAAAGAGCTAAAACCCCAAAAGGTACAATTAAAAGCTGTTTTATGATAAGAACACAGGTGGAGGATTATGAAGAATAGAACACTCCTTTTATAACTCTGTCAGATCTGAGAATTTTTAAGTAATTATTTAGGGAATAGAGATGAGAACTATTACTAAGCCAAGAGTGAAATGCCCATTAAATGATATTTCTGTGAAAAGAAAGCCTAGGATAAAAAAATAGTACTGAGAAATGTTGTGTAACATGGAAATGTTTTTAAAATCAATTTTCACCATTTTAATAAATTTTATTCAATTGAATAAATTTTATTTAATTTAACACAATTTAATAAATTTCAATCAATTTTATTTCACTTAATTCAAGTAATGTAAGAAATCAGTCTACAGCTCTCAATAGAATTGGCAAATTTTATCAAAGAGTGTTTGCAAATGAAAAATAATTTTGGTTAAGGGCCTCCTTGGTGCTCTCTTCTTACCCACAAAGATGATCTATTTCTTTAAGTCAAGCTGTATTTAATTTGTGCTGTGTCAGAAACCAGACTCATCCACTCACACTGTGTCACATAAGTAACCAACATTAATTATAATAACAATCCTGGAAACACCCCCACTTGTYAGTATTTCAGTTTCTCCCTAGGTTTGCCTTAAAGGAAGTGAAAAAATCCACATTAGTTCTTGGTTTTTACGGTGACTCTATTATGATTTTTCTGTTCCTTTCCCATTATCAAGAGCATCAGTTCTTAAAAAAATTCTACTTATCAAATCTATATATTTCTGTAATCTCTGACCTCTTTGTGCTCTGGGTCTAGAGTACTCCCACAACCTTGAGCAGTAATTCTGGATTTACTTTCACTAGGTATGACTGGGATGAATCTTTCTGTCAGTCTCTGACAGACTGCCTAGGCACAATTTTAACTTGAACAATAAATATTTCTTTTAAAAGGTATTTTTTCAGCTTATGTGCTCAACAAGTTGTTGGGGTTTGATTTGTTTGTTTGTTTGTTTGTTTTCTTTTTCCTTCCACTCCAAAACAAAGTCTGGAATATGTTAGCTGTGAATTCTGTCAGCCTTATTGACATCTATAACATCATTAATTTGCCTTCACTCTCATATGTCATATTAACCAGACTTGTTAACTTTTTCTTGGCTCTYCTTATATTTTGTTTTTCTTCATTAATGTCCTGCTTTCATGTTTTTGGACTTTCAACCCTGTGGGTATGATCATCTCTCTACGTACATGTTCATGTCACTGTCACCTGCAACTGTGCATGTTATAATTACCAATATAAATATCAGTGTTACAGCACTATTTAAACTGTTTTAACACCTTTGTCTCTTAAATATTTTTGTCTGTCCAAATTTAGAAAAGCTCATGGTTTATAAATCATTTAGGTTATGAGCTTTATCACAAACTACCAGTTGTTCACAAGTATCATCAACARCACTGATATAATAAATGCAATTTAGCATTAGCAACCTTCTTGGAAATTAATTTTAATTTCCTGAAAAATTGAACATTCCCTGCTTTTCCATATATTTTTTCAAGAACTTTCTCAGTTTCCAGAGAGTGTCAAAAACCTACCAAATCTTTCTTCTGTAACTTGAAAGAGACACTGACTTGGGCTGAAATTTGACTGGATATTTTAAAGCAAGTTTGGAAGTGTCTCATCATTGCATTTGTAACTGGATTGCTGATGCAAATCTGAGTATGCAAATCTAATCTGAAAGACAAAACRTTTGTCTGTCCAAAGTTAATTTTATCAGCACATAAATTAAGGTCAAAAGGAAACTTCYTTTCCTCCTCAAGTCTCAGACTGGCAGAAAACATAATATTGATAGTGCCTTCTCCAGCTGACTACAAACCATTACAAATCCCATATTTTTACCAGAATGTTAACCCTGCAAAACATAAAATCACACAGGCTCCAGTTCATGAAGTACTACAGTTACCCTGCTTCCAAATTCTCCTTGTTACCAGAGGAGAAGCAGTAATTTCTCAATATTTTTTCCATGTAACTTCTCAGAGACCCATTAGACTCAACTGCCATTTCTCTTTCTGTGTAAGAATAAAAAGAAATTTTTAAAAAATTGACAAGTTTGGAATTTTGAGATGTGGCCCAACTAGAAATTGTTACCTATTTGAAAAGGATCCTTCCCAAAAAAAGTCTACCTTGTTCACATATTTTCCATTTTCTTCTTGATCATCTGTACTTTCTTAGCCAGTTTACTTCACAATTTATCTACTGCCCTTATTTTTGCCTGTATACAATTCCTCCCTTCACAAGGCAACAATAATTTTCCAATGCCACATACTAAACTACCTCTTACATCAGCATTTTGGCTACAAGTTTCAAAATTAACACCCTGGAGAAAAAGAGACTGAGATTGATGCAAAACATATTTGCAGTAAAACATACAGAAATACCTCTAGAGTCCACCTAAGGACCATCTTTCACTCCATCAAAACTTTATAAAAARTTCAGAAAGATAAAATTATTGCCTGTCATCCTCTTACATAAATCTTCATCTCCTGATAACATATTTTAGTTACCAAAATTTTTCACATGATCTAAACCTCAATAATTGAACTCTCCAWACTATATCCATAGACTAAATACCTGGTCACTCTTTAAAAATCAAAATGGGTAAATCAAACATTTTATGATAAAAACAGGGCTTTCTTTTCCACAATCATGTGAAATTATAAAATACATGCCTAGAAATTATCCAGATTAACCTCTTAGGCAGATTAGTCTGTGTAAGAGGTTACTTTTTAACAWTAGTGTAAGTGTGCTACAAGAAAGCACCTCCACCACATTTAGACTTCTTGAATAAATTTCTTGCAGGCACAATTAAAAAAAAAAAAGGAAGCCCTATTCTCAAACCTAGACTGCAAATGGGAAGACAACTTTTTATCTTAAAAAAAAWTTCATACAGAGCTCTAAAAAGCTGATAAGCAGCAGTTGAGACATAATTTTTAGCAACCAAGAGATTTCTTCATTGGAAACAGCAGAAGACTGAATATTGTGTTCTCTGAAGAAACACTAGAAAAATGTTTTGAGCAGAAATGTGGGAAAATATCCATTTCAGCTTTAGGGGGCTCATTTTTTCCCTTTTCTCTTGAGGAAAAAAAAAAAAAGTCTAGAAAACAATCTCTGCATGCATAGAGGTATTCAATGGGATGCTCATAAAAGAACTGATAAAGAACAACTTGTCCTATGCAGCAAAATAAAAGAGCACAAATAGGCTCACACGATGARTCACAGCATTTGTGCAGGCCAATCTATATGCAATTAAAAGGAGCTATTATAATATCCCATCTTGAATTTAGGGGGAAAAAAAGGAAGTGACCTAGGTCAGTCTGTTCCTAGGTAGATKAAATAGTTTTGTCCTTGATAAAATGGGGAAAAAAAAATCAAGTCACTAAAATTAACTGCTAGATAAATATTTTTCTGATTTTTTTAAGGATACATACAAAGAAGCATACTTGTTTTGCCTCCATCTATGTAAGCCTGGATACTTGTAGCTTTTACCTAGTCCTTTCCATATACTTGCAGAAAACCTTTGAGCCTGCACATTTCTGCATAACTTTAACCCTGCCCAGTCCAGGAAAAAGCATGAATGCTTTGAAGAGAATGTGTGATTTATGTTTATTTAACTATGTCATTGTTTTTCTTCATTAGTCTGAGACAAAATTATACTCTTTACTGTTGGGGGAAAAAAAATCACAGGCATTTGTTCTTTAAAGCAAAATAGGTAAGTTCTGGTAGACTGTGTGACTGCCACAAGAAGAGGGAGAGGCAGATCAGAAGTTTGACTCAGAAATAAGCTAGGATTTCTTCATTTCAAGCACCTGTTTACAGCTCAAGCTTACCAGCACTATTTTGGGGTCCATCTTTCCTTTTCTTGTAATACAGCTCTTCTAATTCAAGCTCTTCAATGCTCAGAAGTCTCCACATGATGGCACCATAAATACCTGAAACTGCTTTACTTTGAAACAAGGTGGAAGAGCTGTGCCAGTGCAAGGAGATGTTGGCATCATTGCTGCACTCTACCTGTACTCCACAACAGGAGCAAAGCTAATGGTTAGTTCCTATTAATAATAATATTAAAGAATTTTGAATATTTCTCTCTAGCCAAGAAGCTGAATATGATTTTTGTTCTTTGAGTAAAATATTTGACAAATAAAAATACTTCCTCTTCAAAGACAAATTATTCTGTTGTTAATATGAAGATTTTTATAATAACTTTTACTAGCAATTCAATGCACCAGGAGGAATAGCTTATACATTATTTGAATTATGCCAGAATAGGGTTTTGTTTTTTTCAAGAAAGAAAAGTTGTTAAAAATTTATTTTCATCCAAATGTTAAAGCCAGCTGTAAGATAACTAATAACTGCACCTTTTACAAGCAATAAGGAAGAGCTACTTATCCKTCTATCTGACAGATAGGAAMACTYRATAATGTTTGYTTTTTAAGTTGCTTCTGATAGCAAATTTTGCCTTAYTGAAAACTATTATTAGAAGTCCCACAAATTAGACCTTGTAAAAAAATTTTTTTTCATGCAAAGTCTGAGAATTTTAATTTTGGAAAAAATTAGAGGAAAGATTTTAAAAATAAAGCATGGAAGATTCACATATTTATATCAGGCTCAAGACAGCTTCAGGGAACTTTCATGAAAATTATGGAAGAGGATAACTTTCACTGCATTTTCTCACTTTCACTTCATTTGCACAAATACAGTCCACCTTCCACACTTACAGAAGTAAAAGGTGATTAAGTAAACCAATTTCAAGATGGAACYGGAAAAATGCCATCAATGCTTGGAGAATCTATGTTCTACTACTCTAACAATGCTGACTGCACCAGCAATGTAAAGCATACAACTGACTTTAATACAATTAGAAAGTGGTTTGAAAGAAATACAACAGTTTGTTTTAATCCAATGACAGAATATTGCATCTTCTGATGCTTTGTCATCTTAGGATGTAGAATGAACAGTTGGTCTACTATTTTCCTTCTGGTTTTATTTGACTGTTTGGTTTTTTTGGGGGTTTTTTTTGGTATTTTCACTGGGCTGTGTGAAATTCCCTRTTGGGAAGATGAGCAACAGTAGCTGTTTCAAGAAGGAAGTTGAATAAAGTGCTTGTCATACAGTCCTTTAAGATTATCTGCTTGTGTGAACTCCAACATCAAACTTCCCTGCCCCATCTCCCAAGGCTGAGGCACAACTTTGTAGACTTTAAATCTCAAATCTTATAGCCCTTTTATTTGCTGAATTATACAGGTACTGTAGAAGGCCCTTACAGAACAAAGTACATTATAACTTTTATCTACACTGAGGACCATGTCAAAATTAAGAGAAAAATTCTGTGTCTTCAGCTTGTTTCTGAAAAGTAATGTGCTGATTATTTCATTAGAGGAGCTGTTGGAGAAAGCTCAGGTCATGATATAAAGCACCATTTTTACCTCTCAGTTAAATAATTCTGAGGACATTTAAACACAGCCTACAAACAAGATYCACTAGATTTTTCCATCCTGAAAATATTTATAAAGATTTCTAGAGCCACAACTAAACCAAGATCTGACATTTACTGTTTCACAGAACTGCAATGAGCTCCCAGGTGCCAACCACAAAGAGCAGTAACTCTGCCTCTTTGCTAATAAGCTGTATGTCTTTTCCTACTGAGAGCCATGTGTGAAAGCAGCAAAAACATTCATACTGCTCCAGAAACTATTCAATTCTTTTAGTTGCCTCTGGTGTGTCTGCAGGGCAGCAATCTCTTTAAATGCCTGTGATGATTTGRAATATAGGAGTAACAGCCAAAATGGGGAAATAAGATATTTATTAACCTGTTTAATATATTTTCATTATCATCAATTGAAAGGCATTCYAAGTGTAGTCCTCTACCTCAATATACAAGGGATTATTACAATATGTCAGCACAGAAAGCGCAGTAAAAGGAAATTACTGTCAGTAAAAACCAGTACAGCTTATTATAAGCTCAGAGGCAATTTGGAACAAGTTTAAAATAGATGCTTTCAAATACAGTTGGTCTTGAGTGACTTATTTTATTTTTGCTAATGGAACAAGGTTAAAATGACATGATGATAAGGAGTCTCAACTTTTTAATTATGTATCTCCTTTCATTTTAAGCCTTCATTCCAGTATAATTTCTCTCCACTGACACAGGCTCTGGCACGACTGGTGAAAGCAGCCTCCATCTGCTGGTATTCATCAGCTGCACAGTCACTGCCTGTGCCTGGGCAMAGGAAGGCTGCTGCCACAGGGACTGGGGAGTGTGGCTTTCTCCTGGAAATACAGCCTTGTTCCAGTCATGCCAAGTCTTCTCSAAGGACATCATCATCCTCTTCTTCCTCCTCTTCCTCATCATCTTCCTCTTTCTCCTTCTTACTGGACCTGAAACTAGGAACTAATGTACTCCCTTAGGCTGAAACCTCATCCAGYCCTCCTTGCTGGAGGGTATATATAAAATTATCACACATTAAAAATAGAAAGGGTTAAGGCAGCATTGCTTTTATGTACAATGCAAGCATCTAATTTTATATTTATTGACAGAATATCCCTGATTTGGTATTTAAACGAATTAGCATACTTCCAAATAATTTTTATTCATAYTCTTGAATGTGTACGATTTATAGACTTCCCCATTTACTATCAATTATCACTGAAATACTTCCCTTGCTAAATGCCAAATGGCATWTTTAAGTTGAAAAAAGATTTATTCCCACACATTTCTGTCCTTCCCTTCAAGAAGTTGAAGTAGAGAGGGACATCAAGGGTGTCTTTTCCTCTTATATTTCGGGTCTTTGGATACCCCTGTGGAGACAAAACGCTTTCTTAAGTCATCCTTAGGGAAATTCCCAAGTGTGGGAATGCAGAAATGCTGGTAAGAGGTAGTGGGAATCAAGTGCTTTACTTTGCAGATGCTGGGGTTATGCAAGGGAACTTAATTCTAACACAGGACAGGAAGCAGCTGAGTGATGGCATGTGGAAATCCTCAGCTCTGYCTCTTCATGCCCCACAGGGTCTGTGCTGATTTTGACAGGCCACACCATGGAGCAGTTTGTCAAGTCAGTCTGTCAAGGTGTCTCGTAGGATGCTGTTTTTAAACTTACATGAATGGGAACAATTGTGACCTAAAAATAGCAAAGCTGASTGCTGCCCTGCCACCCAAGACAACTGTGATCTTGCAATGTACTATTGATATATCAGCTGTTTGAATTTATGTTTCAATCCTTGAAGTAATATCTGCTGTCTCACTTTTCAATCTTCTGTTACAAATGCATTCAGCATGGCTTCTCTAGAAATCAATCCAWATCTGAGAAAGCCAGAGGAACTAAACACAATGCAACCTTCATGGCTGGAATCCCCATCTCCTTTCTTTACAATATGATGAAATAAGTCAGTTATTAGTGCTTGTCAAGGGATAATTCCACTTCTTTTCTATCTACTTCAGAGAAAATGCTTTCTTTCCTGTGAATGAAGGGAAAACCAGAAGCACTGTGTGTGTGATGTTACTGCTATTTTTCATGGGAGCTGCAGTTCAGAAAACAGCCACAGAGCTGTGAACAGCTGTTTCCCAGATGAACAAACATCTCTTGATTTACAATGAGTTATGGGASATACATTGGATTCCACTCTCAGAATAAAACTGAAATATTTGTATAAGATAACATGAAGATCAGCATAAATACATACATTAGATTTGCTTATGTATTTATAAACATTATTTTTCCACAATCAGCAAAATTTGCATTTTATACTGTGAAACTCTGAGGATTTGTATTGATGATTTGTGTTTCTTTTTATGCTCATGTTTTCCTTAAAAAAAAAGTTTAGCTCTGAATCTACTTTGTCAAATATCCCTGTAAATTAATAAAATAAAATATCAGYTCTACTTTAGAATACTTTGGAATAATTTTATAATTTGTTAAGACTTTGCACTCATCCATGCATTTCTAAATATCACAGAATCACAGAAACATCTAATCCTTTGTGTTGGAAGGGAACTTAAGAGGTCATCTCTAATCCAACCCCTCTGCAATGAGCAGAGACATCCCCAACAGATCAGGTTGCTCAGAGCCCAGTCCAACCTGACCTTGGAGCATTTTTTATTTTTTGGACAACTTGTTCCAGAGTTTTACCAGACTCATAGCAAAAAAATCCCCTTCTTCCTTATGTCTAGTTTAAATATAACCTCTTTTGGTTTAAAACCTTTATCCCTTCTCCTTTAGCACTACCCCTGATAAAAAGTTGCTCCCCTTTTAAGCCTRCTTTAAATACTAAAAGCTCCAATGTGATTTCTCTGCAGCCTTCTCCAGGCTGGACAATCCSAGCTGTATCAGGCTGTCTCCACAACAGAGGTGTTCCAGCCCTCTGATCATCTTKGTGTCTTCCTCTGGATTSACTCCAACAGCTCCATGTCCTTMCTGTGCTGGGAGCCCAGAGCTGRTGCAGCCCTGCAGGTGGGGTCTCACCAGAGCAGAGCAGAATCCCCTCCCTCACCTGCTGCCTGTGGGGCTTTTGCTGCAGCCCAGGATGTGTTTGGCTCTCTGGGCTGTGAGTGCCCATGACCAGCTCATGTCCAGCCTCTCACCCACCAACTCCTGCTCWGTGGGGCTGCTCTCCATCTGTTCCTCCCCCAGCCTGGACTGATACCAGGGGCTGCCCAGACCCAGGCTCAGGTCTTGTTGAACCTCATGAAGTTTCTATGGGCCACTCCTCAAGCTTGTCCAGGTCCCTCTGGATGGCATCATGTCCCTCACWTGTCATCCACAACACTCAGCTCAGTGTCAGCTGCAGACTGGCTGAGGGTGCTCTCCATCCCACTGCCCATATCAGTGCTGAAGACATTGAACACTATTGATCCCAAAAACAGTGCCAGGGGTCATAACAATTTGATGATTTAATTATGATGCTTCTGAGATGTCAGTGACTTCAGTGTGAGAAATCCAGCATAYCACATCAAATAATTTCTGGTTTGTAAAAAATGAACTCCATTTGTCAATGGGTTCAAATTCATTTAAATTCATTTAGCTCMAATCAATATATTTACAGCTTTTAGGAAAATTTACTATTTTAAAATTTTTAGTAATCTAAATCTTGACAGGGGAAGAAATATCCCTACGAATAGCAGTAATAGCAGTTCCATTCATGTCAACAGTCATTTYTCATTAGAAGCTGCATATATAATTTCAGTTATTTAAATTTAGATGTTCTTGACCTAGTTTCCTTTTATTTTTAATCTAAATAGCTCAAATATCTAGGAAAAGACTAAAATGTTTTTGTAGAGATTGACAGCTTTGAGCACATGATGATCTGGATGCTGCATGGCTGCTTTTACTTATATGCTATCACCCTAGGTCAATATAAAAAGCTGAATCAAATGAGGAAGGTAAGAAATAGGCAAAGCCTTTTTCTTAAAAAAATGTCAAGGATGACATTGCTGTGCTGTTTCATGAGGGGCATGCAATAAACCTCAGCCTGACACCTGCTCAAGGCTGAGTTGCAAGCAGTCCATTGAAAGGCAAAGTCAGTGTAATAAAGGGAGATGGGATAAATTGGTCTAAAAGGAATTGTCACAAGCACACAAGGAAGTATCTCAGTTTAGGCACAACACACAAGTATTCTGCATCTTTTGGTTTTAATCTCTTTCTTCTCTAGGTCTTCCAGCTTGGGATGGATGAATAAACCATACTTTATGTGGGAAAACCTTACAGTTGGTTCTCTGATGAGAAAGCTTTCATCACACATTTATTTTCTGAAGGCTCATGGGCCTTTGATTTGGCCTCAGGCTAAGGGATTTTAGAACCAGCAAGATTTCAGCCTAATGATGCATTTAAAAGTGGCTAGGTGGTATGGCTCCTACTCAGAATGAGGAACAGAAAACAAGATTTGTCATTAGAAGGTGCACTCAAGAGTAATTAAAACAAATTTGAAGTACAGTCCTCCCTGGTACTATAACATCTGTTTTGTATTACCACATATTTGGAGTAACAGTTGGTCTTTGCTCTTTATGGCTTCA
The DNA here is from genome assembly GCA_902810485.1 of Alauda arvensis. NCBI lineage: Eukaryota > Metazoa > Chordata > Aves > Passeriformes > Alaudidae > Alauda > Alauda arvensis. The sequence goes on from CADDXX010000588.1 coordinate 409,231, forward strand.
TAATGAACTGAACCTTAAGAACTAATTCCTAAACATCACTAGATTGGATTCCTAAGCATGCTCAATTATATGCTTTCTCATGCCCARAAAGGATTATTGTCTTCATATAATGTATAAAATATAAATGTGAAGGGGATTGCCAGGTTTTGCCAAGACAGAATGTTTTAAAAGAGACCATCATATATAATTTTTACTGCATGCTACAGCTGCAACTGTAAAGCATCAATAAACACTTAAATCTTAACTGCCCTGTGTTCTRTTAATATAAGATGGGAATAAGCTGTCAGTTAATCACCTAAGTTAGAGTGGAGTATGTTCTGGTTAAGCTTAATATTATTAAATGCAAGTTCTTGGGTGTGAATTGATGTGTATTTTAAAGCTAGTTTAAAGCTAGTTTATGCAGCATTTTATTTGCATCTTTTGTATCTTCTGTCTTGTTTGAATGGATTTTTTTAAACTATGAAAACCTGCTGAATGCATGGTTCTTTGTAGAAAACTTTTTTTTTTTTTTTAGAATATACTGGGCATCCATCCATATAAATTARGTACAATGTTTCACACAACTTTTTTGAATACTAATGAATTGCAAAGGTGACCTCTTGAAATACAAGAAAATGGTGCTTCTGCTGAGGAGTTATAATKCAGCTTTCGAAACACAAAATATTTAAAGAACATTAAAGAAAGGAAAGAGAAATTGAGGTTATAATTTTAAACTGGTTTAGATAGGAMTTTATTTTSTATTCATTGAACTTCACAGCAAACTCCCAATGGCATCAGTTTTATTGCATTAGATATTAAGTGACCAACTCTACACTGCAGTTAGACTGCCAAAGCCAGTGTGATTTCCTATACTGGTTTTAATCTTTATTTCATTATTTCTGACCACTTCCCTTTTTATTTTTCTCAACTACCCTTAATAGTTTCCCAATTTTTAAACTGCTGTGGTCACAATTTTAAACAGTATTACTCTGCATCAGTCACCAGCTCATCTGTTCCTSTTTTTCTGTTACATTCAGGTAAAAGTTCTAGACCAAGTCTTACGAGGTGCAGCTGGGGGAACTGGGGTTGTTTAGTCTGGAGAAAAATAAGCTCAAGGGAGACCTTATCACTCTACAGATGCCTGGAAAGAGGTGGTAGCAAGGCATTRGTCTCYTCTCCCAAGTAACAAGTGACAGGATGAGAGGGAATGGCCTCAAGTTGCACCAGGGGAGGTTAAAGTTAATTCTTAATTAAATTCTTTTTTGAAAAGATGAYTGAGCATTCAAACATGATGCCTTGGGAAGTGGTAGAGTCACCAGTCTAAGCCTCTGCACAGTGATTTCCTCCACCATGTTTTCTTATTGTGAAAATCTTTTCCTAATCTTTTCCTTGAGTCCAAATTTCTTTGTTTTATTTTAAAAGCATTAAAGCATGCTAACACAGAGCTAAAAATAAACAGTCAATCCCTATCCCCCCCATCCTGCATAATGCCATGATGCCTAGGACACCTGGAAAATGATACAAAAATTTGAGTTTCTATGTGTTCTGCTAAGTTCTGTGGGTAGGTTTTAAAAGGAGAAGCTTCTCTCATGCATGCCATTTTAATTCAGCTGCTGTTTACAGGTGTAGGTCTTGCCCTCACTTGCTTAGTTCCCTTGCCTCTCAGAAGTTTGCAGAAAGATACCACATCTTATACAACCTCAGAAAACTACAAGTCCAGAGCTTTTGCCAGTACAATTCTTAAAAAATGTCAAGGGGGAAAAAAAAATCCCTGTTTTATTTAAAGTACCAGTAGGAATCACACAATTTTTGCTTGAAACAGATTTTCACAGAAAAATATGGCAGCTAGCAGGTTAAAGGGCAATGGCTTAAAGTTTTGCTCACATCATTCTGTGTTGGCAACATCCTAGTCCAAAACTGTTGCATGAACTGRAGKTAAATGTTTTTAYTTTCTGGAACCAAAACACAGTATTRACAAAATGTTCTTCTGAAATCRCTGTTGCTAGAAAAGTATAAGAGGAAAGAAATCAAACATGCATTCTAAAATTACTGTGCCATAACRTTTTGGTCACCACAATATTTTTATACCTAAACACCCTGTAATGCTGGTGTTGAAAATTAAAAAACTTAGAACACTTTGAACTTCTCTGAAGAGCTGAGTTTCAAACTTGGCATGATTGTTTAGTCTTTACTGTGGTCACTGACATCAGCAAAAGAGTTCTTCAGACAGTTTTAATAACACTTTTGTCTTTTTCTGGGGCAAAATTTTATATTTTGTTCTGTTGTGTGGTCATAGCAGTGGTGTTCAGCTTGGAAAGAAAAACATTTCTTAAAACTCAGAATTAAAACCTGTCAATCACTAAGCTTGGAAAAAAAGAGGCATTGGGGAATATGACAATGATGAAAACAGGTTAGGAAAGTTTTAGAAATGTCTTTTCTGGAAGAATTCTTGATTGAYTGTTTGACTTCTTGGCTCTCAACCATAGTGTTTTTAATATTCCTATATGTTTAGCTTTTTATTAGAAAAATCATCATGAGATCAAATGTGGCTTTTAAATGAATGATTTGTTTTAAAATCCCAATTTGATATAACTTTCAGAAAAAGGAGAATGCAAATATGATACTTTTTAATGCCATAATTATTTTGAGTTTGTTTTGAACATAGAAAAATAAAAAAAAGCACATATTTTATAAAGGATCATTTAACACTTCCATAAACCAAAATAATCAATCTCTAAACCCCTGTTGTTAACAACAATGAAAGTGGCAGAAAACCTCTTTTTGCTTTGTTTCACTTAATGGTACAGGCAAATAAGAAAATTAATTACACACCACAAGTGGGTGTGAATAACTCTCAGAAAGTTCCTTTCAGGATAATTCTTCAAAGGAAACTGAGGAGATGAGTACAAAACTTCAGAGATATTCAGATGGATATTTAATATAACTGTGTCTGACTTGTATTTTAAACTGTAGAATAAATGAGGAACTTGAGCATTGTAGCCAATGTATGGCCAAAGACATACAAGATTTTATATAGGCTTGATGGGTGTGCATGTTGACATACAGGATTTTCCCTTACAGAGMAGAACATCTGAATTCAGTAGCTATTCAGTGATAGCTACTATTTTGAGGAAAGTCCAAACTTCTCTTCAAAAAACAGCTGATTTTTTCTGAGGACACGATGAATTGGTTCTCAATATTTTATAGCCAAAAAAAAAATATTATGGATCAAAATATCACCACAGGAAAACACACCCAGAGCATTACTGCCCCAAAAACTTTATGTTGACTAGTTTTATGTTTAAGACTTTGCAGAAAAYTGTTATTTTAAAATCTCTTAATAAATTTTAGTAAACATCAAAACCATTTTATTTTTGCATAATCCACTGAATTGCCTTCTACATTTTCTCCAGGATGAGTATAGATTGATCACACACTCAAAATCAAATTCTAAGGAAGTGATAGTGGCAATAAATCTCCACATTAAAGAAAGATAGTTTAATTTTTCTCAAATCATAATGAATTGATCAAAGCAATCCTAAAAAGAGTTTCATAAATGTAAATATTACTTTACATTTTATTTCCACACCAAAACAGATWTTTCACTGCTTGTTCTTGAAATAAGTAGCCCAAGAGAACTTGGTGAGTGCTACAAYTCGGTGATGTTCGGGACTTTTCTGTGGGGGTGTTCTTTTCTTTCTCCTGGTCATCTGAYTACTTTGTTGAGTAAATCCAGACACTCAACATTCATGTGTGACCATGCCTTCTGCATTAACTCCAGCATTGACTCCAGCCAGTCACCACTGGCTCAGTACTACTCACAACAGCCCAAGAGCTTCTCTAGGCATGACTGCACAGCCCCCATTAAACAACACGAGGTATCCCAAGACATCTGCTTCGTTTATGGACTAATTTCTTTCCTTGCCACRTTGTGCAAAGGTGACAACAGAACATGAAACTTGAAAGAAAATCCAAGCTGTTAACTTGAATTCCACAGGCCTGTACAAATAGGCAGATTGAGTGCTGCAGGCTCTGATATAGGTACATCTCTGCTTATCAAATCAGGTAACTTTTTCAATGGGCAGCTGGGCAAATCTTACGTTTTGAATACCAGAAGGATACCTTGAATGAGATTCTTTGAGCTAGGAAAAAGAACAAAACCTGCAGGTTAAAGGACAGAGTAGACTGTGCCCARCTGAAAACCCAGAACGTTCAGTTTACTGAAAAAAAGTTTTAAGAAAGGAAGTGACTAAGACTGGTGCTTTGATAGGACCACACTATCCTACTATGTTTTTGGTATGAAAARGTAGCTCAGTATTAAATTTAGAAAGTAATGGCATGATAAATGGGGGAAAAAAGTGTATTTCACCCCTTAAAAAAAAGTTTTTGTTTTCATGGATTTTTAAAGGGAAATTTTCAATATTTGCAATGCTATACTATGAATTCAATGAGATTCATCATTTGTCCTGATAAATGAATTTGTTTGCAGTGAGAAGTATGTAAGCTTTCCTTACATACTTTTACAAATTCTGTGGCGGAGATAAAACCAAAGGCAAAATGAAAGCTCATATTGTATCTTGTCTCTAGGAGTAATTTCAAACAATGAAAATACAAGACTACGTTGTTATAGTTCTAATTTTAAAGCTAGAACCACACACTTAATACAGCTGAAGTAATAGAAATTATAAAATTAATCTTTATAATATATTCTAAGGAAAGAAGAGTAGCAAGTGTGTTAAATTAGGAACATTATTAACCTTTTAAAAGTGATAAAAGCTATCTTTGAAGGTTAACATCAGTGTATAAAAAATTGTAGCYTCTTTTATTTTTTAATAAAACTTGAGTAATATGGTAATTGCTTATGKGGTTTTTTTTTCAGCTCTCYAATTTCTGAGYCTCCTTCTCAAATGTGCTATTAGTACCCCTGACCATAAAAACTAAAATCCTTGTTTTAGTAACAGAGATTTCCTATGATCATAACTTCCAAAATAGTATTAGAAGTCTGTGACATGAAAAAAAATTCAGAAAACTGTAGCATAATTTTTCACTYCTAGACACTGCTGCCTACATGAAATCTGTTTGCTTATCAGCAATCCATTAGTCACAACTTTATTACTTTTCAAGGGTCCAGGACCTTTCTCCACAGGATACCAGAAAGATGAGATACAGCCCATGCTACYGACATGTCCAAAAAAAATCACTTGACTGAGAAACAGAAGATTCAGACAAATTGTTCATTTTATCACTACCAGTATAGCAGAAAATTAAACTGCCTTGATTTTCTTGCAATTTTCCTTTACRAGTCACATGTATTGATTGACAAATGAAAAAAGAAGGAAGAGGAAGAATTTAAAGACTGGAGAACTTTATTGCTGCAGTGATTGTTGAAGAAAACTGAACAGAAGAACCCCACAGGCACAACTCCTACCTGCCCACATGCAAGTTCATCCCATATCTCAGTTACTGATGGCCAAGTSTTCTATTTACTAATAAATCCTCTTACCTACTGAAAGGAGTATGCTTATAATATAAAAAGTATTATTTTGACACACAGTTTTTTTAGTAAATATTTTTTACATGCTAATAAATCTTTGGAAACTGACAGAAAAGTCTTCAAATAATGTTTGAAACATGAGGACTCGAGCTGGGTTTTAGACACATAAAACATTAAAAAAAATACAGCAACTGTTAAATGTTCCAAAGCCAAGAAAAAAAACACAATCCAAACCCTAAACTATTATGTTTAAAAACAGAAGTTTTATGGAAACTTCTCTAAGAGAATCTAGTCCATGGCAGCAGATTAAAATATTTTAAATGCAAATTGAACTTACAATAAATCTGTCTGATAAAGAATTACAAATAAAACTGCAACCTTAGCAATAGTTGCAAACAATCTGCATATGCATTATTCACATCCCAAGCACACTTTATTGACTAAAAGTAGAGGGCATTTTTAATTGTGTGTGTATATTTATATGTTTTTGTGTGTGGACATACACAATTCCCTTAATTAAAATATGCTAGTAAAGATCATATGAAAATTAAGCAGGTCTAATATTAGAAATATAATTATGAAATGCATCCTTAGAAGYAATGTTATATATTATTTTATTAAAGTAATATTATCATTAAACAAGATCACTGACTGCCTAAAAGAGAAAGATTAGCTATAGTGCAAGATTACAATATATTTTTAATTATTCATATAGGGAAAAAAAGAAGTTACCCACAGCTCTTTAAGACAGAAACACAACAAAGTTACTAAATTGTCTGTGTTATATTCCTCCTGTTCCTACACCAGATCTTGTTTCTTGCAATATTCTAGCCAATGCTCCAAGATTCAGCACTCCATGCAATTACAAGCGGTGTCAGCTGGCATTTATCTGAGTGAAGAGGATAACCCTGGCTCTCTTCTATTACAGCTAAAATCTACTTTTTTTTTTTCTTTTTCTTCTCTTCAATCAGATGCTCTGTGTCATCTTCAGAAAACAATTTGATCACACAGGAATGGAATTCACTATGAAACATAAGGCATGGCAAATGAAACAGACAAGTTCCTCTTTTCTGAATATTTTATAACAGCTTGACTATCCAAGCAACGCCTTTCACAATTTTCTCAACTTTTCATATTTCTCACTTTTCTTTTTTTTCCTCCATTTATGTTTTCTTCTCTACYGTGTCTTTATGGYTAAAACAAGACCACTCAGAAAAAACAAAACAAAAACAGAAAAAAAAAATTCCCACCAAAACCCCAAATCGAGAATCAAAACAGTATTTTTGTAAGAATTGCTCTTTAGGCTCAGTTCTGCAGTCTGCTTAATAGTACTGGGTGCTTGTTGGTGAGCTGCTTTCATAAGACAATACTTTATAAACCAAACACAGATAAGAAAACTTGCACTATTAATCATTCTCTGAAATGAAGCCTCTGTAAACCAAATATCAATTATTTAGATATTGACAAAATCATTACATTTTATAGAGATACCTCAAGCAAAAGCTTGCAGGGGTCATGRAACCAGTCACTAATGTACTCCTAACACTTGGGTACTGCTCCCTGCTGCTTTCAAACAGGTTGAAGATGCTGCAGAAAAGTTTAATTCTATTGAATTCTCAATAGGTTTCCTAATATTGAATATCCAATAACTTCACCATTCTAGTTTTACCTGCTGTCTTTGAAGAGGTTCTTCACCCAGAGGGTGGCTGGGCACTGAACAGGCTCCCCAGGGAKGTGGTCACRGCACCACCTGACAGAGCTCAAGAAATGTGGTCAGGGACACGGTGTGGACTCTTGGGCTGTCCTGCACAGGGCCAGGAKYTGAACTTGAYGACCCTGATGGGTCCATTCTCATTCACTATATTCTGTATTCAGTAGGGTTCTTTGGCTTTGYTTGCTTAATTCAATATCATTTAAGRGAATCTCCAGTAATRCATTCTTCCAAAWCAGAGAACAAAAAAYTTCTTCCCCTCCCTGCCATCATAACTGAGGACATGCTAAGACCTAGGAATACAAACTTAATGTTAAATTCTAAATCCTTTGCATTTGCTCTTTGTCACTGCCAAAATATACTGAGATGACATTTATCTAGAAGGCAGATATAAATGTAGGTTGAGCACAATGCGTTTCAGAAGTAAACCTGAAGCTCATCATAGAATAATACATTTAAAAAGTATATTTAAAAATCCTAACACAAATTGATGCAACAATTCAAGATTTATATAATCTTTAAGGGCAAACATAATTTAAAATKTTCAGTGTTCTTCTAAATAATATTTTCAATTAGGTCTGTTTATCTTGTGAAATATGTATTGTTGCTAATGAGATCATAAAATTTGGCCTAAGTTCAGCAAAATGTTACCATCTTAAGAGGCTTTTTATTTTTTTTTTTATTGTATTAATATTTCTAGGTATGAAGTTTTAATTCCCTAGTATGGCACAGATATTATCAGTTTTCCAGAATAAGACTTTAAAACAAAACAGCATCTACCAGAATAGAACAGAAATTATATTCTCACACTGATATTCTTATTCATCCAAAAGCCAGTATTGACAAACTTGCTTCTAAACACACCTCTACCAGAGGGCAAAAGCAACACTTCAAAAAAAAAAAAAAAAAAAAGAATTTTTCATCCATCATATAGTATTTTTTATTATATTATATTATATCCAGAAGTCCTGTAGACTCCTTTCAAAATTGCTAGGTTAAATTTGCCCTGTCACAGGTGTCTCATTAATGCAACACAGACTCTTCAGCACATCATTCACCAAATCTTGCAACAAGATGTTCAAGAAATCCATATAATCAATAATGCTGCACTTAAAGTRTTCCATCTCTGAGTTCTGTTAAAGCTGGGGCTTCACTGAGTAACTCCTGGCAAACACCAGTTAAAAACTCTGCCTTTCTGGCAGCTGTGACCAAACTTCTGATATAAAGGCGTAGTCAGTCACTGTTAGAATCACTATTGCAATTCTTAGGTTACTAATTTTTTTAAAAGTGTTATTGTTTTTAAACAACCCCCCAAAATATTGTCTTTGCATCAGAAACTTGAGCAGGTTAGCATGTCACAGTTATGACTTAATCTCTGCTTTGAAGGATTTGTGACTTCTAGGGTCAAGGTCCTTAAAACATTCAAGGAAACATTTGGATTTCCCTAACAACAGCCAGGACACATTGTATATAAGTAGAGCTTTTCCTTCCTTTGTGARAATAAGKGGTTAATAATAATTATAAGGAAAAAAATCAATTAAAATAATAAAACCCCAAGAAYATATCCTCTAGTGTAMTATTAGGMTCTATGAATTAAAATGTTTTGGTTGGTACTTCCTAGCTTAAAACTAATTTAATTTATGTCATCAACACAGATTGATCTGTGGATACCTGAGGTTTATGATAAATATCTCATGAGAAGAAATACATCAAGACAAATCATGCTGAGACCATTGTATTTACTTCAGCTTGTGTCAAGATCTGAAACCCAAATGCAGATACAGTTCACACATTTTGTGCCACAAGTGTTGAAATATAATTATTTAAATTRCTACTGTTCAATTAATTAAAAATCTTCTAGTGAAGTTATAAGCAAACCCTTAAAAAAAAGCTTAGCTATGTTTAGATTTTATAATTATCATGCACTGTCTGTAGTTTTCCATAGAGTCTCATATTTTTTAATTGAGTAAAGCAACAGTAAACACCTTTTTTTTTTAGGTGTGGCACATGAAAAGAAATGGAATTTTCTGTTTTATTTGGAATTAGTTGATTTACTAGTATCATAAAATATTAACATACTATTTATTATGTAGATRTCAATGAGCTGAACTGAACAACTAAAAAAAATCCTCCACTAGCTGTAACAAAAGGCAATTATKACTTACATTTTAAACCTTCTTGCATTAYGKGGGTTWWTTAAATTTTTGTTTSTTTGCTTGTTTGATTGCTGYCTTTCTTGTTTTTCCTTTTTCTTTYTTAAAGCTTTATCAAAGAAAACACTCCTCACATATAGAATGAAAGTTCTGRATCTTCTGAGCACCTCAGGGCACTTCAATGGTGCTGCACACTCAGAATCTTTATTACAAAAGCCACAGAAATGATAAACATAAACAAATAGCTGAATAAATCTTTGTCTCTGTACCCGTGCTGGAGTAAAGCTCTATCCTGGCAGGAGGTTTGCCATGAAGCTTAATATAACTCACAGTTTCMCCTGTTTTCATAGTGTTAATAATTTCAGATATTAAAAAAAAAMCCCAGAATAGTTTTTTAAGTAAGTGTCATAAACAGTGCATGGACCATTATTTCATAACTCTAGAAGTAAAACAAGAACCATTTATTTAATTTGATAACTAGCTTTGAAATGCAAATTTCTGAGTCTCATTTTTGTGAGAAGCAGGGTTTTAAGGACAAACATGAACAGAACTTATATAAATGAGCCATAAAGTGACCAATATGCATTATTAAGTATCTTTTCAAAACTGGTGTACCTCCTACAGAATTCAGTTTAAAGATCTGAGAGATTCTCTTCATACAATTTTAGGAGCAAAGCTGTCCTTTTTACCTTCAGTAGTCTGTGAGAAAATCCTTATCTTGTTAGCTCTAGCCAGGCACACACAACCCAAGATCAATGCTGCTCTCAAAGATTATTCAATTATACCCTCGTAAAAAACATGAAAAAGAAACAGTTGTCATAACACAGTTCTCTTCAGAATGAGCAAAATAAATAAATGGAATATGGGATGAAATTAAATATTTACTCTTACATGCAGGGGGAGGTCTACTGGTATTTTTGAGAAGAAAGTGCAATGGGAGGTGGGCTAAACAAAAAAAAAAAAAAGGAGCTTCCTACTGTACATCTTCACATACAAGCGATTACTGCACATGCACATTTAGCAAAAAAAAAAGGTTTTGCAGAATGAATTTGGATTCTGGCTGTTCAAAGGTCCCTCAAACCTTTCTGACAGATTTCCATTGATCAGAGTATTGTCCAAGGCACTATTTTTTCTTTTCTTTGCCTGTGGCTTTTATTGTCTAACTTAAATATATTAACCCAAATGGCAGGAGTCCTGGCACCCCCACCTTTAACTGCCCAACTGGATTGACAGACAAAGAGTAAAAGGAGCTGCCAGTCACAATGAAGAGTTACAAAATGCAGATGGTCATGGCAAATTTCTGTAGATGTAAATAGTAGATTAATTTTTTTTAACATGATCACTCATTTATAAAGAGGTGAACAGAATTCTATATATGTTTGTTAATTTACTCTCATGTGAATTCATTGATATGGATAAAAAATGGTTTGATGACATATACAAAAACTTAYTAACTACCCTCTTACTGATGTTCCAGATTCTCAATGGTGTGCTATTCATCCCCCCTTTAATGCAGAAGTAGGGCATATCAGACATTTCAGCTACTCAGACCAGTTACACTGTGAGAGTCAGATCCAATAATCATACAGCAGCTGTAAAGCAGAGATGTGAATGAAAGATGACTGTACATCCTGTACAAAGTAATCAGAAATTGTTAAAAACAGGTTCCCATCCAACTGAATTCACTGTAAGTTTCCTAATTGATTTCAGTTTGAGCGGGTTTTAGAATGAGGTATTTAATGACTGGTCATGCMTTCAGTTTGGGGATATAAACAATAAAGGAAATATTCAATTTTATTTTAAATTATGCAATGATATCTATTGAAGATTGGCAGCTGCCAGCATTCCAGAAAATGAGACTGCTAATTTATATGCCAAAATAGAAGTATTTAGCTGCTGAGAGACTTGATAAATCTATCTCTAAATGACTATTTGCAAAATCAAGTACATATTTATAATTGTGTAMGATTATATTATTTCTCCCAGCATGAAACTGGGAATGACAACGTTTCTGCATAGAAACTGATCCACTGGATTTGATCTGACCCTTTAATAGACARTATACTGCTGAAAATGTTTTAGTGGTAAGATCCAGCCTGAAGTTACCCAGATGTTCATTCCTGTCAAAATACACTTTGTTATAACAAACAAGAATATTATTTAGTTGGGCAAGATTCAACTTAGAGATCAGATTTAAGGAATARTGCTAAAATTATTTGTTTACAGTCCAACTGTAATAACCAAGAATACACCAAAAGACATTAGAATATATTCACCACACAAGGTACAATAAAATTTATCTGGATTTTTCAAAGCTAAGCTTTCATTTGCTAACAAGTACAAATAAAGGAACTCAAGATACTYTGGAATTCTAAACAGTGACAGAAAAAATGTATTGTTCCAGATCAGAGTCCCTAAACTTAAACCTTTTTTTGCTATTACTGCTTCTAGTGATTTGTGTCTGCAGCATAAATTGAAGTTAATGGGATAAATATACAAAAACAAATTTAATTTTCATACATGTAATAATTTTGCATCAAATTATGATGGTAATCATGAATGGTAAAATTCTAATCAACTCAAGTTAGTTTTTATACATCAAATATATTTAAGCTGTCAAATATTTTTGACAACCAAAATACTTTTTTCTTACAGCTTGAAAGAATATTTTGCTTGTTTTTTCTAGTCATATTTTTAAGTGACATCTGATTTAAATGGTAGTTCTAGGAACCTTAAGACAAACTTTTCAATAAGCTGAAACTAATTTTTATCTCCACTTAAATCACAACACCTTTCATTTTTTTCTTTTCATGGTTTAATTATGGTCCTTGAAAGCTACTTATACCTRAGATCTTAATTTCACCAAACTTCTTTCATCTCAGATCATTCCATACCTAGAAGAATGGAATTAATATTAAACATGAGAAGGTGGGCTCATAGTAAAGCCAAAGCTCCTATGAAATTATTTGGATGAAGTCAAAGATAATAGCTTTGAAGTCATTTTTCCATGAAAACTATTTTTTGCCACCAAGCTTGACTACAGCAATAGTTTTCATAAGTGTTAGAAAACACAGATGGTGTAGTAGAGTGACTTGATAGAAATAAGCTACCTTGCCTCTATGTATTGATTTGACAAGCTTCCCCTATTTCAGTTCTTTGTGAGAGTCAAAAATAAATGGTGATCCTATGATTTCACTTGTTTGCATAACTAAAGGTGCAGTGAAGTCTTATAATCATGCCTAGGGGTTGGTTAATTGATATCCTTTCTTGCAATAACTATTGACACAGAGAACAAGAAAAGCCCTGCACGTTGTCCCCTCTCTCTCTTTCCAAATGGGTCTCTCATTGGCCCATCAATTTTACTCCAGTTTGTAAGRCCACAGCTTACAGTGTACAACAGAGAAGCAGTGTTTCATAATTCCATTTCCAAACATGAAACACCTTAGATAAATATATACACAAACACACATTCAAGCAGACGAAGCACAACTTCAGAAGAGGGTGCAAGAAAATGCAAAAAAGAATGCTGCATGTGTATACAAATAAATTTCACCCTTCCACTGAGGACTTATGGAGCCTTTGTTCTTCAAGCTTGATGGCATAAATGAGCTTGAYAATAATTTGCTGAAAACCTCAGTGAACACAAAGCTTTGAAAAAAAAAGGGATTGACAGTACTGAACACTCTGGTTTGAGTATTTTAGTGAATTTATGTCACAGTTTATGTAAGAATATTACAACAGGATCTCATTACATTAAATTCATAATTACAGACTGATGAAGATTTACTTTTCATAAATGCTTTGGAATTCATACTACATATTTGGAACTCACAGCTCTTGGCGTTGCAGCAAATAAAATGGCAACTCCTGACTTCACTGCGTGACACAGCATCATAGAACATCCTGAGTTGGAAGGGACCCACAAGGATCATCAACTCCAACTTCTGGTTTTGCACAAGACAACCCAAGAGTCACCCCATGTGCCTGGGAGCATCCAAATGCTTCTTGAGCTCTGTCAGACTTGGTGCTGTGACCACATCCCTGGGGAGCCCATTTCAGTGCTCAGCCACCTCTGTGAAAAACCTTCTCCTAATAAAAAGGAATGCTTCATTCTACTCAGTTTCAGACAAATTTCAGGTTGGTTTGTTTGTTTGTTTTGACTGATCCTTTTCTCTACAATTTAATAAAGTACAGTTTTACAAATTTTATATTTTTAAAAATATTTTTATTTGGAATACTTGTTCTAACACACTGTTTCTTCTTCTGTTTTCCTTATCTATAATAAATTTGCAGGATTTTTCAGCTTCTTATTAGATGTTTGCAGTACCAAACTTCTGCTTAAAAGATTCTCCTCTTTCCAGTCTCCATAACCCTAGAAACCCACTGAAAKATATCTTACAAATATAGCCTTGAGCATCTGACTTTCTCATCTTACACATCTTCTCTGTCTTATCAAGCAGTCTCTTTTTTCATGTTCTTACTTACCACATTTCTGCATTTTATACTTTCAAACCTCTTAACCCAAAATTTCAAAGGATACAACTTTCAATCTGACAACCTATGAAAATCACACAAATTTCTAATTTCTCAGAGAATTTAATGTTCTAATTAAGCTGACCTAATTATGACAAAAATTAAAGAGAAAATACTTGTCTTTTTGAAGTGTCTTTAAGGCACTTCAGCATGGAACTGGTATTTAACTGAGGTATTACTGGTGAATTCAGGTATTTAAGCCCACCCTCACCATTCAGGAAGTTTTAGGAGCTTAACACCTAGGCTCAAGCTAGTAAATTCTCACRGAATTAATCCCTTTATGAAAGCCCTTTAGCTAACACTGTTTCAGTTTAGGGTTTTAATGAATCTGTTTTGATTTACATTAAATGAGTTCCTGAGGATTTAAAGTAGTTTATCTGTTATTTTCCAGCTTCTGGGAATTCCAAACTCAAGTCTCTTTAAATAACAGTTRCTATAAATTACAGAAAAGGTTTGATATATAGGTCAAGTTATTTACACCTCAAGTTCTATCAATCTCAAATAGAAGGAAAATAAATTTACCCTGCCTCTTCCTGCTACTAACCTGATCTTTACCCACAAAGACACAGTCTGTTGATGTTGGACAGTGCCSTCTACACCTGTGGAACCTTGGAAAAACCCTTCAGCAGCACCATATGGGGACAACATGCAAATAAAGAACCTTTAACAATTCTAACAGRAATTCAAAAGCTAAAAGAAAATCCTTCTGAGCATCCCTGAGCTGAGCTAGATGTATTGAGTTGATTAAATGACAACTAATAATATTTTATTTCTTTCCCAAAGAAAGGAGATGTGATAGACACTATACAAGGAGAAGATCTGATACTGCTTATGTAGGACATTCTTAATTAGGTCCCACGCTGGGTATCAGCTTAGTTTAACATGGTAAAACCCAATTAAGCTGCTTTAACTCAGACAAGCCCTTGAACCAGTTGAAGTCCTTAAAACAGCATACAATTTGCTTTAAAAGTTAAACAACTTGTAAAGTAGTGATTCAAGTTCTAAAATGTGTCTATTGACATCTGACATTGTTCCTCTGAATGAGTGTGACAAATATAGAATCTTCATTTATCCACTCAATTTAATGATTAAGCTAGTTTTACTTTTTTTCCTCTTGATTTCTAATGGCCCTGCATAGCCAATTTGCTGATGTGAAAGACAGCTGGAACCTCTCATGTTTTATGAATGGTAAAGCAAAACTCTGACCTCAGTTTAAACTGTGCAGGATTACTGACAGTAACAAGAAAAGTGGGAACATAATTTAAAGAAAAAATGTTCTGAATTTGAAACAGAAYGGTTAATTTGGCTTTTAATCTATTTCTGTCACAAGGTTTTGCAGTTTTCCATGCAAAAGAGGAATCCCACAATTTAATTTTGAATCATGCTTTCCTTCCCCAAGAGAAAATCCAGAAGAAAAGGGAAACTCTAGGAGAGTAACACAAGCTACTTGAATAAAAAACGTACATCTGCATCTATAGCTAGTCATTAAACAGGATACCAGTTGTTTTAGGTTAGTACAATGAACTGCATTGCAAAACAAGTCAGAACACAGCAGGACTTTGTCTTGGTTGCTCTGCAGGGAAAACAGTTTAAAAACTTCATAATATCAAGTGCTAATTCAAACAGCTTTGAGCTGAAAGTCAATGATATGCAGCAAATATGCAAACCCAAAAATACTGAATTAGGAAACACTTTTGGATGAGAGTCACTTGTGAGCAGGAAATGCTGTTTTAGGAGCTAAAAAATAGTACAGCTTGTATTGAAAATTATTAGCTTCTTCTGAGGACCTAATAAAATTTTAGACCACAGGACTGAAAGATATAATTCAAAATACTCATGCACAAAAAAATAATTTCTTCAGTCTTTTTTTTTCCCCCCCATGATAACTCAGATTATTCTGGTTTATATTTTTCTTTCAAGTTTTATCACTTATAAACCTCAGGTGTACCTTGTGTGTTACYGTAGTGGTTTCAGGTTCACTAATTTCATTTCCCAGCCAGTGCACCAATATAATGTGGTGGTTTTAGGGTTTTTCTGCTGTGAAATAGGATAAAGAGAAAGCAAAGCAGGCTTAAACTTAAAAGATATAAAGATAGTTTTATCCACACACACTAAAAGGAAAGAAAAAAAAGAATCAAAATGAAACTTTCAAAACACTCTCCCCCTCTCCCACTAGCTTCTTTTTTTTTCTTTCTCACAGACATTATATAAGGCAAGAACTCAGAACTTAAGGTCTTTACTTCTTATAAAATAATGTTCCATCAATCTCTTTAGAGAGAAAAGTTGCTTCTGATTATGGTAAACTCCACAAGAAAGAAAAATCTACTTGTGTGTCTCAGCTCTCACGGAAGACAGCCAYCCAGAAATCYGTCTSTGTGGTTCTCCCATAACACGCAGCTTTTCCCATCAGCCRCACTTGGGTCACGGACTCTATGCATTCTGGGGTGTTATTTYAAAATTAACAGTTCAAATGCAAAGGATGTTTTTCATCCCATTAAAGGGGAGAAGTATCTCTCACTTCTTCACTGGCACAGAGGCGTTTTTCCTCTTTAGCAGATTTCAACTTTTGTTTAAMGCACTGGCGCAGAGGACTTTATCACATCCAGCATCTTGCTCAAACACCACAAGGTCCCTGCTTCACTTAGTCCATTACAAATACCTTTGCTCAAAACCACCAATCTGAACAATCATTTCCCCAGTTCAYATTTTCCATGGTTTAAAGATACATTCTAGCCCATTATGGTTTATTACCACAATTCACAAAATATTTTCAGCTTAAGGCATCTTCTCATCTCTTCTTCTTTAAGATACAATGTCTCTTTCACAGACCTCTTCATGCGACCTAAATAGTAACACCCCCACCATGACTTTCTTTTCACTCTAGAGAGGATCAATGTTCTGCAAGCTTTACTTTGGCAAAGAAAGAGTTAACTCTAGCTCGGGTTTGCGGATGGTAAAGTGATCTCAGCTGGGCAGCAGCTCGGAAAGTTCCAAGGCCGCACGAGAAGAGCAAGAACAGCAGCCAAGACTTCAGTAGCTAAGCCAGGAGATGTTTTCTCCCCCTCCCTCCACTCTCATTCGGGGTGGCTCAGTTTGGGCTCCGGGCTGCTCCAGATGGAAGGGGGGACGTTCTCCTTCCCCACCGGCAGCCACTGGAACTTGGTCAGGGCTGAGATGGAGCATATCTTCCTCCTGCCGCCCTGCCAGGAGTCACTGAGCCTGGTGAGAATTCCAGAAAAAGCTTAAGTAGGGCCCAAGCTCCGGCTCCCAGCTCCCACAGGAAGGAGGGAGCCGGGCTGCTTCTCACCTCCTCAGAAGCAAGAATCCTCAGTTTTGATAAATCAGTAATTCACAAAACTGAACTCACTTCCTCACTGGCTGAACCAGGTMTCAATCTCAGGTCTTTGCAGATAACTATTTCCTCTTTAACTGAAACCTGTGCTAAACCATGACAGTTACTCACCTGTTAATACCTGGAGAAGACTATGAAGCTTACACTCATTAAATAATAATTTCTGCTGTCTCTCTCTGTCTTCCTCTCCTGCTCTCAGCCAACTGAGAACTTTCAGCCCAACTGGGGAGAGAGAGGGCCGGGAAGCAAAGCGAAGGGATGCACACAATCCTTCCAGTCCCATTGAGAAACTTCTGTCACTACCACAGTTTGCATTAACTCCACTCACAGCTGAAGAAATCTAGCAGTCAAGTCTCTAACGTGACTGTTTCTCTGGAACTGTGGCACTAAGGACCAGTCACATCCAACCTGCCACATTTATTAGTCTCATAGAGCTAATAAGGCATTCCTGCAAACATCACACTCAGCAGAGCCCTGTAGGAAACAACAGCAAGGTGTCCTAACTCATTGCCACAATTTAGGTTCAGACTAGAAAGTTTTACTTCTTTTCTGAGCTAAGGCTAAAAAAATCAGACAGAGGGTGGCTGGGCTCCCCAGGGAAGCAATCATGACCAAGCTTGACAGACTGCRAGAAATTCTTGGAAAACACTTCCAGCACATGGTGTTATTTTTGGGGCTGTCCTGTGCAGGGCCAGGASGYRGATTCAGTGATCCTTGAGGGTTCCTTTCAACCCAGGATATTCTATGATTCTATGGGCTGAGGGTTTGCAGTATGAATAAGTATCAGTATGTTTTAATTAAGACTTAGAGTGGTGACAGTTTTAAGTCACAGAACTTAGACAGGTTCTTGAGCTTTAAATAATTTTTTCATGTCATTTTGAGTAGAACAAGACACTGAGTGTACCTAATGTCTTACAAAATCTACCCACCTACAGCAAGTTCCAAATTTGTAAGACCTCCAATTGTGAAAAAATTCTTACTGAATATGCTGTACAGCTGCATACCATGTGCTCTGAGGGAAATTAATGGTCTTAGGGAAATTAATGATCTTAGAAGGGTATTTTTCCAGAAGCAGAAATAGAAGGGAGGATGAAAGYTTGCATTAGAAGAGTCCACTAAAAATATATTTTTTTAATTTGTAGAATCTCTTTACTACGTAGGAGGATCATAGAAGAGAAAAAATATCCTCAGGACTTTACCAGCATCCAGAATTCTTCATTAGTTTKCTTTAGTAATTAGTAACATTGCAATGTTGATAAATTCCTTACACATAAAACTCCCATGTCTTCTTAACGCAATAAAAAATTCCAGACAGAGATATATCTTTATCATACTAACATAGTGTTCCTTGAAAAATGAGAGTGGAGAAYGAGTATTATGTTATTTGTAAAATGTGTAAGAAATTAGTGGAATTCTTATGAATTGCACAGACTTGTGACTTTTACCTGGCATTTTAATTACCAGCTTKACATGACAAGTGGCAAACAAGATGATGTTTGTGTCATATAGTTGGACCCAGTATGTAACCCGTGTGAGTACACTGAGCCTAATAGTAAAATGACTAATCTTCTGAGGAGAAAGACCTAAAATCACACCAAATAACAGCCCTCTGTACTTTTATCATAACATGCTTCCTCYCCTGAGCTTTAGATTTTATTTTTTAATAGCTCCAAGAAGTAAAGCTCTGAAAACAGTCTCCTTTTGAAGTCTTATCCCGTAATTTGGGATGGTTGRAACATCTTCAGGGAGGTCAAAGGGAGTTTAAGAGTCCTTTTTACATATAAGAACCAAGACACAATATAACCTTCATTTTAGCTGCTCTATGGATGAAATAATTGAGATTTTTGGACCCCTTGGCAACACTTTGAAGAATACTGGGATCATTAGACTGCTTCTAATAGTTGTAAAAGGCTAATAGAGATAAAATTTAACTTATGCACACATAAATGCACACTTACGTGTATACATATACACACATGCACACACAGAGTAAGATTTTAGGCAAAATATGGGGAAAAAACCTAGAAAGTCTAGTAAGGGTTAAATATGCATCTTTAGCTCTATAACAGCAGTGTTTACACTTCTACCTCTGATTAGCAGGTAGGCAGCATATATTCTATTTTATTAATTACCTTGCTTTTTGCTTTTTTTTATCTTTTGTTTGTTCACATCAATTTGTTAGATCCATCTACAAAATGTCAAGGCATTGAATCTCATGAATCACTACATGTAGTGATCATGAAATCACTACAATATGAAATCCCTCCCCTCTGGAATACAACATTTGAACTGCTTTACAGATGGTCAGTCAATCWCCTATTAAGAGTTTTTGTGCTGGGGAGGAGGGCAATGATCTGACCAGAGCGAGAACCTCCAAGGGACACAAACAAAGATTTCAAATAACAAGAAGTCAGCACACCCTTTAACACATCACTCTGCTGTTGACAAATAAAAASGTAAGCATCCACTGGACCTTGAAAAAAGGYTTTTCTTTTTGTCCACTATCTCCAGGCCTCCTTTTTAGACCAAAACTGACAGGAGCAGGAGTCTCTTCCTCTTCTGRACAGCTCTCTTGTTCATTATTTGTAACTGCAAAAAYTTAATTTTCCCYYTTCCTCACCTTTCTAAATGGCTTTYACATGTGAATTAGATKTTTTYCAGTATTTATTMTTCYCTTTATAATGGGAAGAATTATGGGATTGAAGAAATTCATAATGGAATAGCCTGACAATGGAATATCTAAATATCCATAGCTGATAAACAGAACTTCCGCCTGATGAAATTTAAGTGTAAATGTAAGAAAAWGCCTGCCTCTGCGACAAAACGAGTTTAAAAGTGAAGCTTGTTTTATGGGAATTCCTTCAAAAGGGCAAAGGAAAAAATGAAACTTGGCTAATATTCAGCAGATTTTGTATTTCTATAATTAAAACAATTACATATATTATAATGTAAATCACTAACTCRAATCTCAAATCGCAAAACCACTTTTAAATAAAATTATATATACCACAGCAATTTAAAGCAGAGAGTTGTTTGGTATATCTCTTGAGCTCTTTAATGTTTTTACTGTTTGTCTTGAGCAGATGCTGTAAACCACTTGTCTTGACCTTTCTTTCGGTATGTTATGCTACAAGGCTACTCTGGTAATCTTTTATTCTATACAACAGTCTTCAGATTGTGTTTAAGATCAATAAAATTCTACACCCTTATGAAAGATTAAATAATCTTGCTTCTATAAAATTTGAGCATTTTAGCAGGCCTTTCCATACATGTAAGTTCTTGATGGTCACAAAGGGATGATTTTGTAACCACAAAGCAAGAAATATTGTTATTTACTTGGTTTAAGAAAGACCTGCTTAATGAAAGCCAGGAAGAGATTCAGACTGCTCTAAAGGGAAACATTAGGAAAGCACAGAGAAAAGAGTGTGAGGGTTTTTTGCTTTGTCACACCAGAGCCAATTCTCTGTGTGAAGCCTGAAACAGCAGTCAGTTGAACAACTGACTAGATGCAGTAGTTCAGACCAGCTCCAGGGAAATAGAAACAATTACTTGTCTGACATAAGAGTTTTCATTTGAATTACTATTTAAATCTAGAAATAAAATATAAAAGAAATAACAGTAAGAACAATCATAATGTTTTACCAGTTTTATGATGCACAATTTCCAACGTGTCTCACTTTAATCATTCTAATAGAGAGGAATTTTTATTTTTTCCTCCCCTGCCCATAAAATACTAGACACTTAATTTCTAGCATTTTTCCTCTAGCAATACTAACTCAGAAATGCTTAAGAGGATGCACATTTCTAGACSACCACTTTGTGTGGTGTCACCTTCAAGATCTACCATGGTTTGGAAAGTCCCACTAGAGCTTTCCAGCACAGCTATGGCAAAGAAAGGCAGTAAATTCCAGTCAGTCTTCAGTTGGCTAAAGACTCTCAAATGCATGAGAAGAGGGAGCAATTTTCCCAAGAAGAGTTAAAACTTTTGYTGCTAATCTCTTTTATCATGTCACACTAACTCCTCTGAGAGGGAACAGGATGAATGCTCTGCCTTTGCCACTACGGGCCCCACTTTGTTGTCAATGGTCAAGGTCCTTGATGCAGTCAAAATACATAAAAGAATCACTGTAGGATTAATAAGATGTTGAATTAATAAGTGAATAGGCACTTCAGATGGCACATGTGTGCATCATAATAGAAATAATTTTAGAAGTAGTGTTCTGCTCAAAAGAGTACAGACGGGTTTTACTGCTTTCCCAGACGACTTAGAATTTCCTGTATGCATTTTTATGTACTAAAGAGAAAATTATTGCATGGTAAAGTCTCAAAAAACAGCCTACAAATCAAATTCTAGGGATGTAAGATTTGTCATCACAAATATCTATGTGATGTTTATTTGCAATTATTGCTTGTTCACATCTTATAAATATTTAGTGACTTGATTTCCATGCTTCCGTAGCCATCCTGAAATGACCTGACTGTAAATCTGAAGGGAAGTTATGAAGTTTGTTTTCCCAAAATATAGATGAGTTTTCTTCTCTTCAATCTTTTCAGCTTTTTGACAGCAAAGAATGCTTATAAATGTAGCTCTATTATTATCCACCAGCTCTATTAGTCTATCTCTTTGGAAAGTACTTTTACCAAGACTTTACATAAATCAGAAAAAAAAAATATTCTCTTCTATTAGAGTAAAAAACATTTTCCCCTTCAGTGAAAATTTGTATTAGAATTATTTAAAAAGCAATTGCATTGCCATCACTCAGTTCTTCTCTATTTTGAAGATATTTGGAAGTAAACATGGAAGTAATATTTTATTAACATCTATCTATGCAGTTATCACATTTCTAAACAATAATTTCTTGATCATATACCTATATATTTACATGCATGGAATGGAGAAATAATGATTAAAGAAAACAGACAAATTAGGATGGAGAAATAGCATTCTAGGAGYAAAAGTCTGTGTGTCTTCTGATGTGCCAACCTTGTTATAAATCTACACGGCAGCTGGACTGTAAATGGCGTAYGGTCACACAGTTGACAAATTAGACCTGCCAACAGCTACAAAGACAGGAAAATGGAGGGAATTCCACTGCAGAACAAAAAAGCAGACTTTCTTCTTTGATCTCAATTTACATAAAAACRTAGCATGTTGTTGAAAATAAACACACGCAAATAAAGTATGTCAAAGGAAACAGTCTTCAGACAGGAGCCCTCAATAACAATAGCCCAGTGAATGGAACACTGAATCAACCCATGGACAAAAACTTACGACCAGTCTCTCTTTTCCTGCAATCCACTGAAGCAGAATAATGTCTCATTGCCTGTACAGTCTYTCCATCCCAGGTCAGAAAAAACATATACTACCTGACAGAGCTGGAGATTCCCTGGTGCCAACTTTCAATTTAATTATACAGACAGAAAGGGTTCTGAAAAGACTGATGTGTCAGTAGCTGTAAAGATCATTAAATCCAATTCCTGTGGACAAAATCTTCAGTCATTTTYAAGAGGCTAAAATGGAATGGCTGTTGGCTTTTATAAACTAGTTTTGAATCAATACCAAGGCTAACTGCATACAGAATATGCTTTCATAAAACTCGGGGTTGAAGAAATTTGGGCCCATGTGAAGAACAGGCTCCAGGGCTGTAGACTGCACACTGACAAGTTGTGTGCCAGGTTTGCTCTATTTGCATCCCACAGTTAGATGAGCTCATTTGGTAGCAGAGCTCCCAGGTGTACATTTACTTTGATTTCTGGACCCTGTGACTAACTGCATCTGCTAAAATAAATTAAAGTCCGATACCATTTCCTGACTTTACAATTCCAAAAGTAATACAAATTCATTATTGATTATGTCATGGTCATGAAAGAATTTTGAATCCTGATTCTAGCCTCATTCTGGTGTTTCTCCAGTGCATGGCCCTTAAGACTTAGAGTCACTCCTGATTTATAAATACACATATAAGAAGACTACTGATGCTGCATTAAGAGCATATGTGAGTATTGGCCAGAAAAAAGCTATTTTTTATGTGCTAAATTTAATTGAAAGCATCCAAGAACCTATTGGCTTTAAAACATTGATTCAATTATATGCACCCAGAAGCCTGAGAATATTTGAGTTTTTATTTAAGTGAAAAACTGAGTACCTGAAAGCATCACAGAGTTCAGCAGACCATGTCTTCATTTCAAAGCTTTAAAATGCTTTTACTAAACACATCAGTAGGAAAAGACAGTGTAAGGAAGAGTATGGGCATGTTTTCTGAAATGTCAGAAAGAAGGCACTCAGGTAAATTTTAAAGTTTTTACATCTTTTCATGCTCTGTTGCTGCAATTTCTTTTCATGCACTTTTTTAAAAAATGACCTTGAATATATTTGAATGCATAGGTTCCCGTCTTCCCATTGCAATTATCCTAACCAAGATTTCAGTTCTCAACTTGAAACCTACATGTTCAAATGAAGTTGTGTATAATTTCAATAAGAATCTCTTCAGAATGCCTGAKAAGATCCAGAGAGCTGAGTCAGTGTAAAATAAGCAACAGCCACTATAACATAAGCAATAATCAGTRTAATAYAAGAYGYACACATATTACTTGAGGCCATAAATGGTCAGATCCCTTCAAGACCTCTCCTCTAAGAAGTGAATAGARCAAAAGGRGGAATGAGCACAATCAGATCACATCCTTTTTCTCCTTCTCTTGTGAAACACATCACTCCAGTAACAAACCATTAACATGGACCAAAAGAGGTTAGACAGTCTTGGTATGTAGTCTTGGTAGGTAGTCTTAGTCTATGGTACCTTCATACTCCATATGGGAAATTCTAATACAGGTTATTCTAGTAGAATAAGACAAATTTTTGAATTCCAATGTTAAAAATTGTCATTGTCAAGGCCGTCACAACACGAGGCAGAGACTACAAGCGGTCTCCCATTGCTAGTTGGTGGCTTACCTAATTCCAGGTGTCTTGATAAGAGAAAATCAGGTTCAGACCTCCCTGTGGCTTTCACGAGCCACTCTCAGCTACACCAACACCGCCTCCCCCACTACGTCCCAGTGGGTCACTGTGGTAGTCGAGATAGTCAAAACACACAAACTACTTCCTTAAAAACTTCTAGGGGCTCCAAGTATCAGGACTTCATTATCTATAAATCTTTCATATCAATCAGAAGGCTTCAGGCACTAACACCTTGCTACTTAACAGTCTCTATCCTAGTTCCCAAAGGCAGCTCCAAGCAGCTCTCAGTGTCTGTCCATTTATGCCAGCAGTCAGTTCTCCTTCTTCTCTCTTGCTTTGCTCTCAGCACCAGCTCACTCCAGCCTGGCCCTAGCCCAGCCCCTGTCCCTGTCAGTCCCTGGTGCAAAGTCTTACCTTATCTGTCCCTTGCACCACCTCCTGTCCCTGGGTCTTCACAGCACAGCAGCAGAGTCCAGCTGAACTGCAACTGCAACCAAAGCCCTCCCACCCAGCTCACTCTTTATCACACCCAGAGCTGGGAGAGCAAGGCTGTTCCCACTCTAGGATAATTAACACAGCTGCAATACATCAGAGGCAAAATTACCTTCAGTACGAACTCTTTGTTTCCCCACACTCTTTACCTATCTTACTACAAAAAATAACTTAAACAAATACTGATAAGGATAATGGCAATATTTTTGTGATGYGTTTGTGTCCCAAACCTTTGATCTATTATTCATGCAAGGAAAGCACGAAAATATTTTTCTATTTTAAAGAGACTATAAGAGGTTATAGAGATAGCATCTGAGGTACAGGATTTAGAACCTTGCAGCCATATTCTGTTTTCATTTCATACTAAGCCCATACGAGCACAAGTTCATCAATCTTTCAGCTGAACTGTGGTTTTGATGGAAAGGAAATGCAAATTAGTGCCTTGGATAGAAATCTCAGCATGTACATGCAGATCCAGTTAAAGACTTTAAATAAAAAAATCATAAGCATCTGGAAATACTGGAAAAGRAAGTTGGTATCATGTAAACCAAGTTCAAAGTATATTCTTTGGTATGGATGAAAAGCAACTTGAAGCAAGTAAGTGGAATTTCTCCAGAATTAAAAATGTGTGAGAGTACAATTAGTCTTTCTTTGTTCTCTGTAAAGATTTGCCAAAATAAAAACTGTAAATATAGCTTTCATTTTAAATGCAGCCAGCTGAGATTATAAAGTGTGCCAGTCTCTTTGCCCCAGCATCACACATTAATGGAAATTAAGTGAAGAAAGAACTTTGCATATCTGGTCAAATCTCACTTCCATAATTTATTTATCTCCTAAATTCAATAACTTGTAGGAAGTTTCTTCAGTAGGTAAATACACTCAGTATTAAAAAATATAGGCCTTATTTACTGTTTGATTTTGGCACCAGCTTGTTCGTGTGGACTCTTTCTATACCTTTCTCCCTGACTCTTTCTATACCTTTCTCCCTTATCTTTTTTCTATATTTTCTCCGTATATGGCTGTTGGTGAAACAAGGTCTTAATTTATTCCTTTAAAAACAAAAAGCTGATGAGCAGTGCTCTTTCTTAATGGCATTTTCACCAGGTCTGTTGACCTCTTAGGCAGGTTTCTATCTACTTCAGATTTTCAACAAATTTTGGTTAATTAGACATTGTGTCCCTTTTATCTTGCAATTGAATAAAAATATGCTGTGGGAAATAGGAAGTGAAAAAAGTAGTTTTCAATGGTCTAGAAAAAAAATTCACATTAGCATAGATATATGCACAACATTTTCTCTCCTAGTTGTGTATTTAGTGATTCTTCTGCTTCACTGTGAAGGTGTCAATATGCCAGAACAATTTCACACCCAGTTCCAGTAGTCMAACTCTTGCATTTCATGTGTGTCACTCCATTCTTGCATGAACAGCCTCCAGATGATTCTGGTCCTCATCTCTCCCCATCAGAAGCTCTTAACAATGAGTCCTTTGGATTCCTTTCAGACTGGTGGAAATAAGGGTGATACACCTTGACTTGACTGTGGAAAGGAAGATCCTAATATGCAGAATTTTAATATTACCATCTGCCTATYGCMCTTGTAGCTCATGTTTTCWCAATTGATAAGTCTTTCTGAAACTAAAATATGATACCAGGCTACKGTAAAAGTGACAGATAAAGTCTGTTTTGTGATATGGACTCTTGTACTGACCCTCAGAGGCCTTCTCTGATCCAGGATTCAAGAATTTGTGACTTGCTTTACACTCAAGATTGTAAAATAGAAGTTCACTTGCTACTTTATTTTATTGAAAATTATCTTTTAGATCTAGAGGATTTGTGTTTCAATAAATTGGAATCTTTGAATAAAAGTTTCAAGAAATCGTCTTTCCTAAACCAAGATATATGAGAAGATTATGAAAATGGGAAGTTTCTAAAAAGAAAAGGTAAAACTAGGAATATTTCCATTGCTGTAAAGTTTGGAGATAAATCTATTGTAAAGATGAAGACAACAACACAATCTCTTGAAAAAAACATCATTAAAAAGAGGTGAGGCTTCTGTCTCTGATACATGGAAGAACTTGTGATATTAATTTTGTTATTTAGRTATTAATGGTCCAATGTCTTTAAAAAAATCTGAATTAATGTGATGAGCACTGCAGAATGAGTATTCATTCTGTATTATGTTCTCTTTCTTTGTATTGAAACAATTCTAYAAAGTGCCCAATGAAGACCTTTGGGCTACCTTACACAACCTGACTAGAATATTACAGTTTCTTATGTAAGATAAAACATGTAAATGCATTTTGCTTTTTATCCATTAAATCTTTCTGTTTCAGTATAGATCTACTTGAACTTCAACATACTTCCCTTTTCCAAGCATGGTTAAGAGAAAGCATGTCTATTTTTAAGCCTTTTATGTTTCAGGTAAAGGTATCTATTTCTTCCACGATTTTTTTTCCCCTGCAGGCAGAGTTTTGTGGGAGGGCTCAAAAGCCTGAGATGAGGCCAGTCTGAAGAAATCACTAATCTTTTCTTGAGATKAATTGGAACAACCAGATGGAAGTAAGAACTGCAATGTTTAATTTCTTATCTCCTAGAAAGTGTTTTCTGTTATCTGTATCTTATAACAAAAAGTATTTTCATACCRATCCATTTGATAAACCAAACCAAAATGAAAGATATTTAACAACTAYATTTATACAGCCAGTTTGCACTGATAGGCTGTATCATTATAGCTGTGAAAACAGTACATTCACATTTTCTGTCTGGTAAATGACATCTCAGGTTTGAAGTTCACCATGCTATTTTAAAATGTACAAAGCTTTTGCTTTTATTTCATATGAGTTACTTATCTTCTGCACKAGCCTTATATAACATTGCTGTTTAATGAACAGAAAGAACTCATKCTCAAAAAACACTCAGAAAGTCAGCTTGCTAAACAAATGTGATTCARTTACAGTATCAGTAGCTATTTGTGATATGTTAAAAAGAAACTGTTCTGGAAGAATCTTCATTTGAAGTTGTTTTGACAGTACTGTACATTCTTCAATGAAGGTCTCAAATGAACTATACCACAGATTCAACCAACTTACAAGTTACCAACAGTAAGGTTTTAATTTTGATGGTTTAAAATATTTTTTTCTTACTCTATTAATATCTGGCTCTTGTTCATAAATAAAAATTATAATATTTTAGAGACATAAGTCCTTCTAAAATTTTWAATTTTTTAAAATATGAATGCCCTCTTCATTGTAGTACAATTATTCTAGYATCTCAAGGACTAATTTTGCTGTTTAATAAATGTATTGCCACACACTCCCAAATCAAGAGAATTCATCTAATTTACTTTGCCATTCCAGTTTCTTATGAGGTCTGATACATTTTACACAGATGGCAAATTACTCAATGGTTCTGATTAGGACAAACTCTTGCATCTAAAAAAGTCATTTTCTGCCTCCAAATTGTCTGCTAATAACAAAAGTATTCATTTGAATAAGTTCAGTGAATGAGGGATGATCTTTTTCCTTTGCAGCATGAAGGGTATATCTGCATTAACAGGAAACTCCTTCATGTCTTGACATTCATATTGACTGTGTTCTTCTGATCCACCCCCTCCCAGAAGCTGAGGGAGTGGGTCATGAACTCCCCTGTACTGTTAGAACTTGCTATGCATTTTATAAACTATTTTCAGCAATACTTGTTTCTGTCATTAGTCTTCTATGTGGATTTTTTTTTTCAATAAAGCTTTGCTGAAGATACTTGCCTTAATCTTTTCTGTCTCCACAAAGCCATCTCAGAGCTGAAGGAAAAAATAGCTCATTCTGAGAAACACCTGGTTCTGGGTTGCATTCTGCTTTTGTCTTACTGTGTTTCTTTCCATTAAAGCTATTYATCCTTTTTATTTCTCTGTAAGGGACATTTTGTTACCATCTCCCCTTAAAAGTCCTTCATCAGATTGAAGGGGTCAAGTTACAACGACAAATGGACCAACACACACCTCTAATTTGAGACCAGAGCTTTGCTGACCCTCGTTATTTTTCAGATACGTTTTGCTTTCCTTCACTCTTTCATTCTCTTCCATCTGCCCCTTAGTGTCAAAAGGAGGATGTTCTCTTATCTGTCTCATTAATCATCTCTGACACTCAGCCAGAAGCSTTATCCACAGCAATCTTCCTGCAGCATGCTACAGGCTGAGTTCACCCCACCRCAGAGGAGGACTGGGCCTTTGACACTGGTGATCTACAGGCACAGACTCTGTGCACTTTTCAGCCTTTTTAGTGTTTTCTGTGTGGATTCTTCATCACACAGGGGCTTGCCAGCCTGCATTATTTAAGTGTGACAAGATGAAAGAACATCAGCCTTGAGTATGACGGACAGGAACTTTCATGCTCTKGTGTGATGACACTGACTGATAAAACTGCTATAATGAAAGTTATCAAGCTTTGTCAAAGTGATTTAAAGAAAATTCGTGCTGCACTTCTTAGTGGACTTGCATATTTTTTCATCTTGCAACTAAGTAAATAAGATGCAAAAAGAACGATGTGCTGGGTGGATTTAGCAGCTCAGGGTGCTCATAGCTAAAGATCAGTGGCTGTTCAAACCAATCTCTTGCACAGGCACTGGAGAAAAGCAGCAGTGATTACCCAGGGCACTAATCAGGCTTCCTGGTGGGACTGGCAGGAATGGAACTACAATGGAAACAACTTTTAGATACAGCATTGTGATTTTTCATGTCATGTGGAAAACTGAAAATTCATTGTCAGTCCCAAGAGGCAGAGGAAGTTTAAGGATCACCTGGCTTTGGAAATCATTAATCAATTCAAATCCTGGACATTATGAAAACTAGTAATTTTTACATTTGTGCAAACAGTTTCTAACAGAAAATACAATTGCTACATCAACAGTCTATTACAATGTGCTGAAAACAAGGTAGTTTTGTACACATCTCRATGTAATAGGACTGTATTGACAATATTCTTAAAAAATATAAACCAGTGAAGTTTAGAGGGCTTTTTTTTTTCTGTAAGTATTGATTCTATGAAGTATCTTTAGATTAATAAATTACTAAGCTTTTTAAACATAACTCATATTAATGCTTCAGGATACACAAGGCAGTTGAAAATTAATAACAAATGGCTATCTGTGGCAGCATTTACAATGRTTGAAAGACTGAATACATTTTTGATGCATCTTGAAAAGGCAYCATTTTCTTTTCTATGCAAAAAAAAAATTAAAATCTTACATTAAACTTTTTCTTTCAGTTTCCTTCARGACCCTAACATAGTCCATGAAGAGTTTCAAAAAGTACTGTATTTAGGAAAAAATWAAAGCAGAAAAAAGAGCACTGGTTATCAGTCATTTAATGATAACATAAGTCATAATCTTTGTCCAAATCTAACCTAAAGATCTTCTTCTCTCAAAAGATTTGAAAGCTCAAATTACTATGACAAGTAGCCCATACTGAAAGCAAGCAAGCAASCAACCAGACACAGCAAAAAACATGAGACACTACATTGGCAAAGGGAAGGAAGAGAAGGGACTGTAACTCACCAGGATATTAGGACTGTTTATTCCTAAAATATGTCGTCAGAGCAGCCAGACAACCATATTTATCCCTTTGAAAGAAGAAAATACTTAGGGCATAACAAAAAATATCTGACTCATTATGGACCCATCAAAATGTCATTAAGAGTTGAAGTACAAATAAAAAATATGGCCTAAAACTGTTGCAGAAGAACTCCTCATGGACCATATTAAATGCAAAAATAATGTTAAACAGYGATAGAGAATCTGAAAATCTGCTTTCATACCTAGGATATGACAAAAGAAATATATAATCCCCAAACCCCRTAACTCATCATTCAAAGAATTTCTGAAATCTTTGTGTTTTTCCAGACAAGAAGATGTGTTGTCAGTTCCTTAAATATATTTCAGAACCAGGCATCATTAAGGAAATATGCAGTCATTTCAAAATGTAGTGACCTATGGCATATTGAATCATGGACATCTTGACCTTTGGTCTATTAAATAATGCATCCTTTGTGTAATGCTTTTGGACACTGTCTCCAAAAACCATGTATACAAGGGCATAATTTTAACACTAGAAAATAGAGACTTTTAAAATTGAGATTTAGTATTATGGAATGTATTGAATAATTAAGAAAATAATGGGGGCAAGTATCATGTAACAGAAAAAAGGCAAAGATTTTATTGCATGCAATATCAACATATTTTAACACATTAAAAACTGTTTACCTAATTTGTATTAAGCATAAGTGACAACAAGGATTCCGACTTCACTTTTGAACTCTTGCAATATTTTCCTGAGCTACAGAGTYCAAGGGTCTTCAGTTTCAGTAGGTCAAAGCTTTGTGTCCTGYTCCTACTTTGACAAAGCACCTGTTATCTGAATAACCTTATTGATGATAAATTCCTGTAYAATCTTAGCAGCCATTCCAAAATTCCATGGTCTCCCACAAAAGCCCCAGAATCTTACAGGACATTTACATAATATGTCATGAAAATCAGATGACTGAGGCATTGCCCAGAAAAATTGTTTTGATGGGACATATCTCTGGTAATGCCTTAGCACAGCCTTCTGAGTATCATGACACCCACACATTCCCAATGATTGTGGCTCTCAGGAGTTCTTATAAGAAAAATGGGTTCTTGCACAATTACTCTCAGTCTGGCCCCAGGCTTTATCCTTTTCAGTTTCCTTAGTTTCTCATGTAAAGTTGTTCTATGGGAAAATCAATAGGAAATCCAAAGATATGATGCTGTAGGATCAACAAATTTGGCCTTCTTCATCTGAAAARGCTGTGTGCCATATTTTCTCTATATAGCTGTGCAAATGGTCTGCAATCTGGTCTAACACTTGCAGGGGACTCATAAATGACTCAAYAGAAATACATTTTTGCACGCTGTTTTTTTCCTGCAGTAAACTGATTTTGTTCCTTTAAAGAGGTCAATGTAAAGTGTTTACATTGCTGTATCTTAATATTTCCCATGTGSTTCTCCCAACAGGATGGAGGAAGTAACAAAGTGTCAGCTGTGTTGCAGACTTCAGTAAGATGTTCTTTCAGTATAAAATTTTTTTTTAACAGGAGAGTTTCATTCCCAGGAAATGGAGGCAGGAGTAAAATCCAATGACTTTAGGTTTAATGTATGAGTCATCTAAGCAAATTAACTATTTCTCCTGTATATAAAACATTACTCACTTCAAGCCATAAATATATCATTAAAAATATAACAGTCGACAAATAGAAATGCAAGCACATACTTAAAGTTTTCTCAGATAGCTACACTATCTCACCTTCAGCATTTCAACAAGTCAGTTCAGTAATTTAAGTCTGGGGTTTTTTGTCTGAGTATTATAATTACTGTAAGGAAATCTATTCAGGGTGTTACATGGCCAGTAGCTAACCATTAGTGTGAACAACTCTAGTCATTTGTCAGAAAGCAAAGAAACCCCAGAGCACACCTGTGTTWCAGTACAAAAATGTAATCCTGTAGCAATAAAGGTAAGCCTCTATTAYATTCACTGAGTTTTGAAACCACAGAAAGGGGCTAGAAAACTTGAGCCTTTGCCTTTTCAAGAACCATGCAAAGGCACTGCATCAGTGCCTGTCAGCTATGGGTTTTTAAAATGAAATTCCCCTGGGATAGGGTGCCCTGCAGCCTTGGGGCATGACATTCTCCAGGCAARGAGAGCCACACTAAGGAACAGGTGACACAGACGTGAGCACTGTGCATGGAGGCAATTATGTTTTTTCATCCCAAAGTCTCTGCCCTGCTCCCTGTTTTCAAGCAGGGAATGTGAAGGGTGGAATAGGAGTCAGCACCTTTCTTTGCTGTCCCATCTCTCCCTTGCCTAGCAGAGGTGCCAGACATTCTGTCAGGGCACACTGCACCATACTACAAGATAAATGATTCTCCTTGTGTACCCTGAGCAGCTCAGGGTGATGTTCTGTTCTTCCAARAGCTGTAACTCCCAGTGGCTCCACGAGGCAAGCAGAGATCTGCATGACCTGACTAGATCCATCCTGAAAGTCTGGCACCCCAATAACCTGTGGACTTCCAGAAAGTGACAATAGCACTTTACTTCAGAGAAAGTAACAGATTTGTTTAATTCATAAAGAAAAAACAAGGTGAGAAATTCCCACAAAGGAGGATTTCAAKCCAAAAAGCACTAGTAACCTGTGCTCTCCCTAAGCCAATCCACACCAGGCAAATGATGTCTGAGTCTTGTTAAAAAAACTTTTTTTGAACAGCTTGATTGCTATTATGAACCTTGCAGTGGGAGTTTGRCTTTTAGCATATGTGAAAGCATGGYGTGCTCTGCTTTATGTATATAAACAATTTCCCCATAGTAACATAGTAAACATTGCATAGACAGATATGGTCATGAAGCCCAAGCACCTCCTTTCAGTACCTAGCACTTCTGAAGGTTGTTGACATTCAGAAAAAAATGAGTTTGTTTCAAAACTCAGTTGTTGACTGAGTTTTGAAACAAACAAACAAACAAACAAAAACAATTTTTCAATATATCTTTAAAAAAAATCTTGCAACCTTGCTAAAGTTATTGTGGATATGGAAAAGGGGGATATATCTGGGGTAAAAATGGGGAAGAAAACATTAGGCAGATCTCCAATGTTGTTGTGACTTAAGCAAGAGACAAACTGCTGAGGAAGAGGAATAAACAGATCCAGCACATTTAGAGGGTCTTGGTCTGTAAGAGGTACAGAAGGGCTTTTCTGCTGTGAGAGGTAAACCCAAGTGCTGTGCTGTTGACTCTGCAACACAGAAGCCTGAACAGAGGRCACTGTACAGGGTTCTGAAGGAACTTGCACTTCTTTTCTAAAAGTATTTAGAACCTCAAATTTTTTGAGAAATGCAGGAYGCCCTGATATAGGGAAGCTCATTAAAAAAACCCAACCAAACAAAAACAAAACAAGAAAARCAAAAGAAAAAACAAACCCAAAGCRCAAACAAGATTCTTTTAAGCCCTTTTTGTGCCACCCTACATATTTCAGAAGTACTGGAATGCTGTTTAAGAGTCCTGTTCTGCTTTACTGGAGTGCCCTTATAAAAGGGCAAGGAGAATGATCTCCAGTGGCACTGTCAAAGCGTGCAGGAGCAGATCACAGGTCAGGGCTCTGAGGACAAGGACGCACCTCCAAGAWTGTGCATGAATTTGAAGTGAGGTAGGAAGATCTTTTCTTAATGACCTAACAGGCATCTATTCAACTTGTGAATACATATTCAATCTATTCTGTTTACAAGATGTTTTGAGACAAAAACCAAAACCAGGTAACTTTTATGAATTTCATAGTTGCAACACAAAAAGAAAAAAAAAAAGTTTTCATGTCAGAGTAACAATTTGCTSTAAGATAATGGAAACCTTTATATTCTTGACACAGAGGCCTTCTGGGCCTTGCCARCTGCCTACAAAGCTCTCTTCAAAAAGGCTGCTTACAAAAGATTGAGATTTAAACAATCTGAAAACAAGCTACTGCTACTCTTTGACTTGTAGAATCAATCATTCACTGTTAAATATTGTGGCCTCTCTATCAACTTTCCCTTT
This sequence comes from Alauda arvensis, assembly GCA_902810485.1. NCBI lineage: Eukaryota > Metazoa > Chordata > Aves > Passeriformes > Alaudidae > Alauda > Alauda arvensis. The sequence continues at coordinate 443,480 of CADDXX010000588.1, forward strand.
TTCATTACTTTTATTTACCACAAAAGCTTCTTTTCTTTTTTTCCTTTTTTTTTTTTTCTTCATTCATAGGCTCAAATGGCTGTAAAGGATTTAAACACTTCACCTAATCCACCCTGTTGGGGCAGTGTCAATGAGCCAGCCCTGTGGGCCACATTTCCTTCCTTTAACTGCTTCCTTGGCAAACTGCTTCATCCTCCTCTAGACTGACTGGGAAATTTTACAGCTTTCCAAAACATAATGAAGCTTTTCAACCACTTGTCTGCATATTACGAAAAAAAAAAAAACCCACTAAAAATTAGGTTATCAGAAATTCAGCATCCAAAGATTCACATGGCTTCTATTTTATCAAACCAATCAAAACAAAAACAACCCCTCTGAAACAGGTATCAATGTACTAAATGCATTTTCCACACATCTTTCCTGTAASACAGATATTCACTAATGTGGACCAACCTGGTTTCAAGGCAAATATTCTACAGACCTTGTATAAAGAGACTTTGAATGTGTTATGCTGCCCCAGTATCTTCAAGCAGTAGAATAACGAATAATTTATGGGTTGAGAGAGTCTGAAGGGCTTCCACAGAAAACAGAAAGGAATAAATAATGACACAAAATGTTGACAGTGATGAATCAGTCAAGGCTTTTTTTTTTTTTTTCTCACTAGACAAGGGACAACCATTTTTTGTGTAAATAGGAATTTCATCATGTCTCTGGTCAGCCTGGTGATATCACTCTGGCCAAGATGAGAATTCCATAACATGCTTGAAGAATAAGTACCAGACACTAAATCAAGGCCCTTTTGTGAGTACTGTAAGTATAAAGTATAATAAAGTATAAATAGAGCAGAATGTAYAATCAGAGCAGAATTTCCCAGTTTCCTTTCATATTTCTAGCTCTTTGAAACAGAGTAATTTAGATTTGTTGGGTTTTTGGGTTTTTTTTTTTAAATCTACCTTTGTAACATCTGGAAATGTAACAACTTTGTAACAACTGAAAATCAGAATAAAATTAATATTTTTTGAAATTTTCAACTTTGCACAATTTTATAAAAGTACYAGAAAATTCAAAAAATGCACTTTAAACTTTCACAGACATTTTTCTKTTCTATAAAACCCACTTGTGTGAGCTCATGTCCACATGCTTAAAATCTTGATGTATGCATAAGCACTATGATGGATTAAGGCTGTGATTAATTAAAGCTGCAGGTTTAGCTAATCATCTCAAAATTTAATTTTCTTCAAAATCCCTTAAACTTTAATAATAATATTGGAAAGAAAAGTAGAAGTGCCCTATTTTTGTTCATTTYCCAGTCAGCCAGAATGAGAGCCTTTTATCAGCACTTTTCAGGTAGGGAAAAGTGATGAAATGGARAGAGTTTGGAGCAATTAGAAAAGTCAGGCAGATTGTTTTAGACAAGTCCACAGAGATGATGTTGGCCAAAGRTACAAAGGGGCAGGTAAATTGGGTTGTCTCTGTCCCTTAGGGTTCTTGAGACAATGCCTTATTCTTCATTGATGGAAGTAAAAACACTCCCTCTAATCTGCCTGTGTGCCAGCACTGGTCAGCCTCAGTGGTCAGGTGGTAAAGGTTCTTGAAACAGAATTTGGAACAGTTCAGCTCCTCAGAATAGAAGAAAAAAATAATATCTCTAAAAATTACATTCACTTGACATATACAAGAGTTTGAAACCAATACAGAACTTCCTTTTGTGTTTTTTACAGCACATGTATGTCTGTATTCTATGCCAGGTTAGATGTGCATTAAATGAAAGCATGCATTTTGATAGGTCAGTGATCATTACAGYAATGGAATATTATGAAAAGTTATATTTCTTTTTTGAAGAAGGTAAAAAAGTTGTATAAAACATTAAATCCAATTTTCCATTGGATTTAATGAAAGTTTTCTTYGTATAGAATTAAAAGTTAATTTGTTTTAGTTTTGAAGACTATTTATACAAATCAAAAATTGAGTGAGCTTTCCAGCTAACATGAAAAACAGATGAAAGCAGATTTAGTGACAATCTATTATAGTAACATTAGGATTAGTAGGATAAACTAGAACTGACTATTTTTTCAACCTAATAAGGTAGTTGTAAGATCAAAGTAGGTGCTGAGAGAAATCTTTTTGACCTAAAATTTTAGTAAGTTTTGATTAGTTCAGAAGAAAACCTTTCTATTTTTGACATGCAGAAAATTTCAGCAGAGAATGTACTGGCACTAAAGAAAAAAAAAATCCCATTTGTTTTCTGCTGCGTTCTTTATTTTCTGAGCCCAACATGACTACAATTTAGGTGTCAAGTAAAATTATGTTAGACAGGTTTTTCTTGTCCTTGTTTGTTCACATCACAACATTGGCATGTTTTTACAGTTCRGCTAGAAAGAAACAAGAGATGTGAACTAAGGAACTCAGGTTTGAAATGACAGTAACAGAAGGAGAARTCTAAGCAGTATTTTTCTGCACCATACTAATCTGTAAGTACCTTACATAAATATCTATTTTATGGCAAAGGGCTRGTTCAGAGTGACAAATAATTACATCCTGAGTTTTTGAACAAGAAGAAAAACATGACCTAAATACTTACTTTAACCCCATAGCAAAGCCAAGGTTTTTTATTCTCCCCCCTCCTCCCCATCCCAGAGCTGTGCAGCAGAAAGCACACAGTGCTTGGCAGTGCCTCAGTACAACATATTGTTTCTCATCCCACCTCCAAGCTGGATTTCAAGGAAGGTTTTCTGTTTTAGATATTCACAGAGTAGCTGTGAGGAAAGATTCATCTTAAATCTGCAAAATCAGAGAAAGTCTGGCTTATACCCTATAGAYTGTTTTACACACTTCAGTATCAATAGTATCAGTTTTAATACCAAAAAAAATTGCATTTTATATCAATGATTACTCTTTTTTGTAAATCCCTGATAAGACACAGTAACTATGAATTGCACATTTTGTGAGGAAAATGCTTTAGAAAGTATTTCTTTTTTCAATTGTTATGATCACAGAATCGTTATGGTTGGAAGGGAGCTCTGGAGATCATCCAGCCTAAGCCAAGGCAGGGTCACCTGGAGCAGGTGACACAGGAACATCCAGGTGGGTTTTGAATGTCTGCWGAGAGGGAGAYCCCAGGCACACCCTGGGCAGCTGTTCCAGTGCTCTGCCATCCTCAAGGTAAAGAAGTTCTTCCTCATGTTGAGGTGGAACTTCTTGTGSTTTAGTTTATGGCCATTAYTTCTTGACTTTCTGCTGTTATTATAGTAAATTTATTCTTTATCCTTCTAACTTGCCTTTCTTCTTTCTAATGAAAAATAGTACTTTCCCATACTTTATTTAGTATCTTTTTCTTCCTAATAATTTTATTCTGATTCYCTGATTCTTCTACACATTTTAAAGATATAATAACTGCAAAACATTTGAAGTGTGGATTATGAGGACTATTGATTTATTGTCTGCTACCTCCATATCCCCAGATGATCTTTATGTCACTCGTGTAGTGTATCGTGGGGATGAATGTGACATTAATTAATTTATTTTAGGCTCATGGAATTTCTTTCCCTGTCATGTAGACAGACCCTACATGACAGGGGAATTTTCTGTGTTTGGTTCACAAATTATGCATTTTCAAAAATTAAGCATGGAACAAAAACATTTTAAGTGTATGTTTACTAGGAGGAAACTGAAATTATATTGCAGGAAAGAAAGACTATCTTTGCACTGAAACATCGTATCTGAAAGACACCATAGGAATTTGGAGCTCCCTAGAAGTTGCGGTTGATCATATAGAGATAAATATTGGAGATGGAAATAAAAGTTTTCAAATATTTCAAATATTTTTTTGTTTGATTGTCGTAATTTTTTTAACTTGAAAACAGAAATCCTTAAATTCCAAAACAAAATTGTGTACAAATGTCTTTGTTCCTCTACACTTTTCATCTGTCAGAAGTGATGTTTTTCCTTAGCAATGTTAATGATTTCATAATTCCAAGTCCTTACATTGAAGGATGTGTGCATTAAAGATGTGTTGTGAAGGGTGTGTACACAACTGTGACTCAGACAAGACCTGAGGAGGAGGTATAAAGGAAGCTGCTGCTCCAGAAGTCCTGAGCTGTTACCCCTCTTAGACAAGTCTGTAGGCCAYGATTCTTCCATTTTTCCCCAGGTTTAAATTATGATGTGCAAATTTGGATTCCTCTGTTTGGAAGATGCAKAAAGTGGGTTAAAGCCAAACATTCTCTGTGTGTGCACTCTAGAGGAGAGCTCTGAGGGCACATGCATGAGACACACAGCTCAACTTGCAATCCAGCCCTTTGAATGCATCAGAAATAGTGARCCAAAGCTGAGACAAAACTTTGCTTCTCATTCTTTCACAATCAGCCTCTTTCAGTGGCTTAATATATAGGTTTTTGCACATATTTTAACTTGCTGTATTTTCCTTATCTGTAACACAGAGGTAGCAGCAGATGTACCACAGTCTTCAAATTCTTCTGAAGAACTTTTTGAGATCCTAAGGCAGAAGGATTATTATAAATGCTAAACATTGTTATAATTATACATACTAATAGATCTTTTTGTCACTATGAAATTACCTTAATAGAGCAAAATTTTCCTAATTGCAATATAAGCCTGTGGAATCAGGAATGTGCCATTTGACCAATTGTCCTAATTATCTGAGATCCTGAGAAATATATCACACTCAGAGATTTTTTAAACTACTATGGAAACAGGCTTAGGTGATGGAACAAATCTCTCCCTATGTACATGATTGGTAACACCACAAAAAAATCACACTGAAAAATGAAGTTAGAAACAGTCATGCATTATGAAAACCAAAATGTTTTATTCAATAATCTTCTTGGCAGGGTGGGGAAGAGCTGAAGTAAAATAAGAGGCCAACAAAGTAGGGTACCTGTTGTAGAAAGTTGCTCCTGTTAACCTCAGTGAATTAAATTTTGCCAGGCAAACTCTTCTGCCATTTAATCAGCCCAACCACCACCTTCATCCACTGCTTTTCATTAAAACACCCACTGCACTGGGTATTTTCATTTTGCCTCTTCACTTTCACTTATTTCTTCTGAGTGTTTTGCCTGGACTAGGAGTTTTCTCATTTCAGTCTTTAAAGCACTAGCAATTGGAAAGCCCTGGTAAATTATGTTTAAGCAGTTGTAACACAAATGAAAACAATGCTGGAGTACCTTAATCTCCTCTAAATAGTTCCCTTTACCAAAGTATTGCATCACCTTAATTATTTTACACCAAAGGACCCAGATATTATTCTAAATAAATGTAATACCATTTTGCATGTGTTATGGTACCTACTCTCACAGATTAAAAAGGGAATAACATTATAAAAACTATTAAAAAACCCAAAACTTTGTAAATCACATGATTTAATCCATGAGCTCCACAACCTAATTCTTTAAGCTCCCAGTTTGCARGGGACCAATCCACAGGTCTGAGGTCAATATAAAGTGCAATAAATGATTCAAGAGTCACACTTGCCCCTGTGATGAGAASGAAAATACCCTGGCAGTTTCCTAAGTTAGCAGTGTCCTGAAAAGGGAAATCCTTTCCCCAGACAGTCTGATTTTTTCTGTGTCAGAGGAAGTTCAAAATGAACATTAGGAAAAGGTTTTTTACTGGAATACACACTCCAGGGAAGTGGTCACAGCACCAAGCCTATTACAGTTCAAGGAATGTCTCAACAACTCGCTCACTCAGTCATTTGGTTCAGTTTTAATTAGTCCTGCAATGACTACTTGATGATCCTTATGGACCATGGATCCTTCCAACTTGAGATATTCTAAGATTCTACAAAATCATATGATTTCAGTCACACCTTAATGAGGAATTACACYGCTTTTCCTGGCTTTAAAAATACATTACTTCTGAGCCCATGGGTATAAAATGGCTGTTTGTGTGCTGGCAGTTTGTTTGAGAACAAGAATGTCTAATGCCTCAAAAGAAAATTTCCAGTTCCCTTCCAGCAGATATTTGCTGCTGCTTACCAGCCACATAAAGCAGGCAAACCCAGAACCAGCGTGTCTCTGGCAATTGGGAATATGGACTTTARTGCCAGTTAGTTAGAAAAAAAGAAATAATTTCTGATGTGCAAAGAAAGTATATCATGATTCATTCAGACTACAAATACACAAACATTACAAACATAAGCAAGCCTAAAAAAATCACCTGTTGTCTGTAGAATACAAGAACAAGAATTCCTGGAGCTATGTACAAGCCACTTGTACATTATTGAGTTGAAAACCTTTTCTTCCTCTGCATATAATTTATTACATCCTTTTGTTTCTTGTAATTTTGAATTTTAGCTCAATTCCTCTCTGTTTGCTTAGAGCTTATATTAGGGATTAAGTAGATCTTCCAAAATGTTGCACAAAATAATTGCTTTTCATTTGGAAGTATCTGGTGAATTGGCTAGTTATATTTCTTCAATTCTAAACATTAGCTAAAATATGCAACTAGTTGGTTAATTCTAATCTACTATTTCATACAGTTACTGAATTATTCATAGGTTCATGCAGCTGCTGAAGTACTGCAAAAGCTTGAATTTAGCACTCAGATGGCACACGTGGCAACTTGGCAATTATTATTTTTTGGAATATGGCTTTAATTTAAATTCATATGTGATTGATGTGATATGACATGCTGAGAGTACAACAGATAGTTTAATCAACAAATGGTCCTTATGAATAATGTTGATGGCAAAAGTTCTATTCAATTTCATGTCACTTTCCGTATCCTTAAAGTGAATTTCAGTTCTTGTTCAGCTCTTGATATTCAATGTGTTTTCTTTCAGTAGAAATACTGAAGGAGGATGGACAGAAATGCAAATAGGAAATAGATTATGATAATATTTAATATTTTCTATGAGCTTAATTTCCATTTCTATTTATTTATCTTCATTGTCTTGGACTCAGTCCAACATTTTCTACCAACAATAGYAGTAAAGTTTTATATCAGAACATTGATCTATCAATATATAAAAAAATATGGAAAAGTGTTGTCCTACTGGCATGAATATTTTTATTTATAAGAAGAAATTCTAATTACAGCTAATAAAGTTTCTTAATTCATAGTGATTGAAATACTATGGACAGGTAGAGCAATTATTTTCATGACACTTAAGTGGGCTTTCCTTTAAAGTTACTATGGCAGCAAAAATCAAATTTTTAATAAGCTAGATACTTCCACAGAAGCATGAAAAATATCTTGCACAATAAATTCTATAAACTTTTATTTTGTAACAGCTAAAATTCAAGTAGCTATTTTCTGGAAAAGCAAAGGAGAAAATGAAGGCAGTATCATGGGTATTAGCTAGGTTTTGAAAAGGCAGATGTATGATCTTCACATATGCAGGTTGCTGGAGATGCAAAATGTTGCCTCCAGCATAAATGCTATGCTGCCATTCATAACTCAGTAAATAACTGTCAATTCTCAAAAACAYGGCTCCAAAAATGAAGATGAATATAGGAAGAAAAATCGCAGAAAGTGATTTYCAAGCATTATTACCATGGTTTTGCTCACTGCTCCTGTGTAAATTGGGTAAAAGACAGAGTGAGGCTTACTTTGCCCCTTGGATCACACCCTGGACATTTTCCCATTCCTCCTGAATCACCTTTCCCCAAGTGAGAAGGGAACTTCCCACAAGCACACATCTGTACATCCTTTCAAACTCTGCTGCAGGCAGCAGCCTCAGCCCTGCTTGCTGAAGGTGCTGGATTCACTTCCAAAATCTGTATTTGTGCTATCCCCACTCCTACCCCACTCCCATGGTGCATTAAGGTATGTGACCTACATCTTTACAAATGAGAACCAGGATTAAATATGTGATCCAAGTTTGCTGTTTYATGTTCCAAGTCTCCTATTAAAAGCCATCTTATGGTGTTTCCAGTATTATTGGAGAATAACACATATCACCTTCTGAGTTAGGATAGATAAAAGGAACTAATGGGATTTAAGGACATTGCAGCGAAGATAAAATCATTGCTGAGGATAGATAAAGGCTGACAGTCTTTTGGGTGTTACTTCTTTCAGTAAATGCCTAGGAAAATATTTTTAGTCATCTCATTGTTCTGTTCCCCTGTAAAATTAAACAGCTCTAGAAAGATTYTACTCAAATCTGAGATGTTGAATGGAAAAAATATTCCATGATCTTCCAAATAACTAAATTTTAAGAACATAGAACCTAATCTTTCACAAGCCCATCTTGCTTTCCTTGTTACAGGTCATTTAAAATTTGCTCTTTTGGAGCAGGCCCTTAAAGCATGGATGCTCTTCTTATATGCCTTAGACAAAAAGTACCTRTTTGAGATATTGAAAAATATTTTTTGTTTAAATCGACTTGTTGAGAATTCACATAAGAATAGGATGAATAAATGTTCTACATGGGGAGTACCTCTGAGACACAGAAATTCCCCAAGTGCACAAGCAGATGGCACAATCTTCAATTCAACACAGGGGCTGCACGCTCCATTGRAAAGCATTAAGGTGTATTTGTTATGCTCAAAATACATATTTCAACAAAAAGAAAAAACCCCACTTTTTATACAGTATCATGAATTTATTTAGTTTTGTGAGAGAAAATACAAGAGAAAAAAAAAAGAGGTAAGAAAACTGTTTCAGAGAAACATCTCAAAAATAAAACAATTGTTATGCAAATCTTGGATTTTGTACTCTTTCTGTGGGATTATTCTTCACTTTTCACTGCTTCCATTGATCTCCTTACATCACAGCATCACAGCAGAGTGGGACACTGTAGCATCATCAGCAATCCCTGTCCTTCCTTTAGGTGCATTATGTTGATGTTGACGCTTCTCACTCCTCATTTCAGGTGAAATTTATATTTCTAACATAGTTTTCCCCCCTTGTTTGCTTGTTTTTCTGCTTTGCTTTCTTTCTTCTTGTTTGTTTTTTGTTTGGGTTTTTYGGCTTTTTGTTTGTTTGTTTGGGTTTTTGTGTTGCTCTCTGTTACTTCTAAAAAACTGGTTTTACACAGGTGTGAAGGCAATATTTCTCTACCAATAGGTAATTGACCTCTCATGAGTTTTTTATRGCCCTGGGGGTCCTCATATCACCAGGTGCCACCTGTGTCATCATCACTTCTCTGTATGCTCTCTACACTGAAGGATCTTTCCCCATATTTGAGGGCTCTGCTTCACTCCCATTCTTCTATTCCATTACCCTGCATCATTATGGTATGATCATAAATAGTTCCTTCTACAACAATTACTCAGTATTCCTATCTATACAAAATTATGGCTATAATTTTATATTTATATAAAATGACTACTTGGTTACACAAAGCTCAGSTAAAGTAAAACAAAYTAKGAAATAGCCATTAGAAAATAGGTAATTAGAATATTSCTTTTACAGCTGAACATTGTGAAACACAGCTCTGAGCAGGCCAAGAGAAGTCCTGACAAAGCCTAGAAAGTCCTGAGGATTTGCAGAGCTATTGTGAAGCCTGAAATCTGTCATTAGCAAGGTCAATAATGTATTTATTTATTGGGTTACAGGGCTTGATGCTTGGATTGTCTCATAAACATCCAGAATAGCAAGACCTGCCTAGAACATATGATGTATTTTTGTAGAATAATATAAGTACATATTAATTAATTTGACAATTTAACATGGAATAATTTAACATGGAATAACATAAATGAAGTTACTAAAGGTTTACAACTTATTATATGCTACTGAAGGAAAAGAGAGGACTGAATGGGTCATCTAAAATATAAACTGAATAATCATAAATGGATGTTTTTGTCTCAGAAAACGATTTTGATTAAGGGCCAAGCTTTGCCCTTAGTTGCATATGCACAGCTGCTACTGATGCCAGTTGTAGTTATGGTGGTGTGTATCCAAATAAAGGACCTGTTTATGAATAGGGATGGAAATTGTATTATTATTTGCTTWCAAGAAATAATAGGACTCTGGAACATCACATTTTATATATATAAGAAAAGGAATTGTTTGATAGGGCTAAAAATCAATTGGAACAGATTCTATCACCTTTGTGGTGATAGTACCTATTTGCCTATCTGATAAACAAGCTTCCTGATTCAGTAGAATTGTATGCTGTATAAAGAATATTCAATATGAATAAGGGAAATAAAAAAAAGCATCTTAGAAGCTACAAACATTTCTCAAAGTTCAAGATAAAATATTCTACAGAAAAATCAGAATAAGATAACTCCTTTCTGAAACCATTTTAATGAAAGGCATTCTTTTTATAAATGCAGGCTCTATTATTTTAGATTCAGGTAATGCTCCCATCAATTTAAAGAATTTCAACCTTGAAACAAAATCACTTTGCCACAGTCATTATGAAAAATTRCTAACACATACCTGAGATTTATATTGAAAAACTATTCACCACAAGCTCAGATAACAAAAAAGACAAAGGCACAAATAACTTAAAATATCTTTTAATTAAATACACAGGAACTTTTTGATGCTAGCATTTCTGGAGTCTAAAAAATACCACAAAAATGCTCCTTTCTTTCAAGATCTACTTCCTTTCTCCTTAACATGTTCCAAAACTCTGAACTTTTCAAATTTCACCTGAAAAGTTCATCCACTCATGCAATTTGATAGAAATAGACACAGTCTAATGTGCAGCCTATATCTCTGTTTTCTTGTAAGTTAACCTACAATGTCAGCAGTACAAGAACACCTATTTGTAGGCATTACTGCAATGCATTGTAGTAAAAGCAGTTTAATAAGAACCAATCAAACACTCATTTTTTAAATATAGAAAATATTTCAAGCCTCATGGATCACCACCTAAATCATGTGAATCCAAGCATTTTAGAAAACACCATCATGATTTTGCTGATTATACAAGCTTTAGGCAAAAYAGCAATTTATTTCAGTCACTGACTGTGAAAATGCCCAAATATTAATTATGTATTTTAAGAGTTTTCAAGTACAATTTGTGCTTTATTACCTTTCTAAAACATACCTACTCCTCTTTTACATGCACTTTTGACATGGAAGCATGGGCCCCCGAATTTACTGTAAATATTGCAATAAGATTGAGAGGGTACATGTGCAAAGGTRGAGAATGAGGTTCAGGTGAACAAACTGCCCTTATTTTTCTCCTGTGTAATAAATATTAAGTGTCTAATAATTTTTTTTGTTCTCATCATTAAGAATATATACATATATATGTAATTTCTTTTTAAGGTGGTCATGAGAATGAGAAGGAACTCTGTGTATGTATGTGTAGAAAACATGAAAACAGGAAGGCTGCTGCCCTCTCCCTTCAGTTTCATAGGATTTTAAGTGAATGCAGAACTGYTTTCTGCTCTTTGCCTGGCTCTTTGTTGCAATCTCAAGTTATTTTTACCTCCTGTCTTTCTGAGTGGGAATTTATCTTAACAGTGGTGTCAAATTGGTAGAAATGAAGCAGGACTTCAGGGCTGATACCAGTGAAAGGAGCAACAGGATTTCACCAGCAGCAGGGAGTTATTGCAGCAGCTCAGTTTGTGGAGCTAAGTTCTTAGTCAGCAAAATGCCTTGGCTGACATGAAATTTGATGGAAATAAGAAAAAAAAAAAACAACCTGCGAGTAGTTGTCAAGCTTACTGACAGCTCATTCCAGAACTATTGGCTTTATGTCAGAAAAGGGAAGGGAAGGGAAGGGAAGGGAAGGGAAGGGAAGGGAAGGGAAG
>CADDXX010000588.1:455303-480062 GCA_902810485.1 Alauda arvensis
AGGGAAGGGAGAAGGGAGAAGGGAGAAGGGAGAAGGGAAAAAAATTTAAAGGTGTGTCACAGTGAAAGGGGGCTAAAAAGAACAGCCAAAACATGTTTGCCATGTTGTTATGAAAATGTTGCTCCTAGGGGAATGCCTTGACCTGCAGCAGTAGGATTCAGAGACTGTGCACAACCAAGGACAGGTCACTCCACTGCACACCTACAGATGCTTTAGTTTGTTTCCTCTGTGTTTTCAGACATGCTTTCACACAGGCATAACCCAAATATTTTGGAACTTGTTAATAGACAATCCCAAAAAAAAAGTTCCAATTTCACGAGTCCCTCAGCAGAAGTTTGTATCAACCAGAGGTGGTACAGTCTTTCAAGGCATTGCATCCAGTAACAGAATCTAAATTTGGGGATTAGGTGGTTATATTTTTCTTTGTGTTTCAGCCATCTATATTTAAGTATGATATATTCTATTTTGGAAGAAATAAAAAGTTTGTGGCCAGCTATACCCAGATACCCACAGGAAAAAAATAATAACTATCAGAAGGAAAATGGAAAAATAAAAAAGCAGCAGACATTGGACATTGGACATTAGACTCCAACTAATTTTCTGGATTTACTATCACTCATGTTTCAAGCAGATGAATGTGTATATAACCTCAGAATTTGGGAGCTGCACAGCTCTCTACTGGCACAGCATTTTGAAAGCAATTGACCTGTTCTGGGTTTCACTACACTGTGCCAAAAAAACAGCATTACTCTTCCATGACCTACTTTATCAGGCTGATGAGAATGTTTGCTGAACTACGTAGAGAACTTAAAAAATATATAATAACTGAGAAAACTTATTATTTTGACTGAAAACAGAAATGGGATTTTTAAAAAGAGAAGGGATATTTACTGCTCAGAATAAAGTCAGTGGGCTGCTTCTGAAATTGATTAATTAATATTAATTTGTCATCTTACTCTCCYGAGATAGCTAAAAACAGGAAAAGCRAAACTCTCATTTCTTGTTGTTYAGGTTTTGTTTGGTTTTTTAGCCATACCTTCCTGTAGGTTTTCATGGAAATAACTTCAAAGCTGACGTGTGATCTTTTGTATACTAATGATTTAAAGCCTTAACATTAATAAATTCACAATAGAAAAGATTTAGACATAATAAAATAAGCTGTTGTTGCTGTGATCTCAAACACACACACACATAAAAGATTTCTGTATGTATTTCTAAAGCTCAAAATCTAAAGCTCCAAAATTGTGGTATATTCCCTTGTTTAGAAAATTGAACAGATCTATATAAAGAGGAGTGTCGTTTGGATAAATTGTTTATTTCTCTTATCCTAATATGATAAAGCTATGCAAAAGAGCAAACAGGTATTATTACATATTCATGGTAGCTGATTATGTGGGGGGGAAGTTGTGCTGTTATGGGTTAAGAACAGAAAATTTGTGTCAGGAAATCTTATGCTCTGAAGAGAGCTGTGTCATTCTGTTAAAGAGCAGAGAATAATCAGGCTAACATCCCACTTGGTAGTAAGCCACTTATAGATGTCAGCAAATACATTTATCTTGTTAGAGATATTGCCTTGAACAACTGTGATCCTGAGATACAGAGAACAATATCCCTGGATTCAGCWGCTTTTAGAAATCCAGGAACCATCTACACACCAGCACATCTAAGTGAAAAGTGAGTAAAGACATACTGGACACACTTGCTGTGTATTTAGTAGTATAGAYTTATCAGAAAGATACTGAAGGATAAACAACAGCTGCTGGTTTTGGAGAYGGAAACTAAAATGCTCTGAGCCACAGACACAGAAATATGTGGTGCCATTCTGTCCTTCYCCCATTGCCACCCAGAAAATAATCCTATGTCTATCTTTTGATGATTTGTATCAACAGGCATAAAAGCATGTACTATTTATGTATCTATATATAGGCTGTATGGACCAATCTCAATCAAAATACAAGACCTCATAAAATGGCACTGAAAATTCATGTCTGGGTGTAGTTTGATAATATTCTTGGAGTTTTTTCTGCCCTTAAAAAGCATCTCTTAGGGAAAAAAAATATTTATCTAAAACCAGACCTATACTAAGTTCTATTCCACACTCTAAAAAGTCAGAAGGGCATGGCAATGARGAARTAAATATTTAACCAAAACAGAAGGTTCTYGCTCTGAGAAAAAAGAAAGGAAATAGAGAAATAATGTTTCCAAACCAGTGCATTGTACAACTTCAAAAAAAGTAGAGTTTACAAAGGTTTGTACGCAAAAAATGATGAATATGCAATTCTGCAAATTTTTGTAAATTTCCCATAAAAGACTGACAAAATTCCTTTGACAGTGAAGAATGAGCATCAGAAAACTACACTGAATTGCCTTTTTTTTTTTAAGATTTGAACAGCTAATCACTACAATGATATCAATATTAATCCACAGTCAGGCTGACTTTGTCCCTTGGAAAGAGAAGACTGAGAGCTAAGATGTATCTAAACCACCAAAACAATGCATAGACCTAATCCAGGTCTTGATGGTATTTAGGCACAAYGATCTCACAGTGCAAGAAAAGCTTATCAGTGTTAAACAGGCCTCAGTACAATATTTAATATACGATTAGAGACAAACAGCAATACACATCACTAGATCCTTAGGGTTTCTGGCCACCAGCAGCTACATTTGTTTGTAATTGGTGCATATGCAACAAAACAGAAACATAAATCATGTTCATTCTCCTTCTGTCCGCTTCTGGTTTTTTTCAACCAAAAAGCTAATTTTATCTAGAAATTATTTCATCCTCTGCTGATTTTTTTACACTTTTCCACAAAAGGCTTTTCAGGCAAGAGTGGACAGGGGTGGAACAGCTGATCACTTCTTGTTTTAAGCAAAAAAAAAAGAAAAAAAAAAGTAGCTTTAAGATTTGTCATTTTTTTAGCCTCAGTTTCAAAGTAGTATTTATTGAAGGCTCTCTTAAACAAGGGTATTTCAATATAGCTGTATAGCAGAATGCAATATATTTTACCTTTGACCACTGAAAATATATTTTCAAAGGATATAAGCCTCTTGGAAATACTAATAAAGCTGAATGAAGCTATTTTCTCTAAGATTAAAGTAAAAAAAAGAAGGCTGTAAAGTAGTTTTCCATTTATTTGCAGCATTTTCTGAATATTCCATGCTATTTTGTCCTTCTCTTAACTGTGCCAAAACTAGGTTTTATTTTTGCATTTGAAATGCAAAGTTATATGTTTCTTTCATTAATTATAAACAGTCTATGTAGATTTTTCTAAATGCTTGGTATTTGACACTCACAAAAGGATACAGTCGCAAAGTAAAAGGAGTTAAAGATGTAAAAAGGTTGAAATTACAGCTGAATTATTTCAAATTAAATTATATCTTCAGGGCAATATGATAATAGATTAAATTTCTGAGCACATGASAGGGGACAGAAGCTCCAGGAAATTTGCTGAATTCTCCTAATATGCATCTCTCTTCTCTTCAGGCTTTATTCACTTTTGGCAGGAGGCAAAAATGCTGCCATTGATGTAAAGGACATTTCCACAGTGTTTCAAACTTGACTCTAAGGAGAGAATGTTATAGATCACTTGAATTAATCCATCTAACTTTTTAGGGTAGTTTTGAAAACTTTATCAACCTGTGATCTTTGGGTAAAATTAGCTGAAACTCCACACTTTGGATCAATACTTTAAATTGACAAGCCTTTGAGATTTGTTAAGGCATTGTCTTAAAATACCACAAAAACTGTGAGGTTCTTGGTGAATAACCTATCCCAAGTGACTTCAATAAGTCACTYTATAACAAGTCTCATTGATCTTGATAGCATTGCATGAGGCATGGCTTGGCTGAACTGACCYAAAGGAGACCTCAGAAGCAGGAATGTTTCCTCTTCCCATTCTTYCCTGTTTGAGGAAGAGATGATCCTTGCCAGAATCTGTGTTAGCTTTAATTTTTGATAGCAGTATTTTCAAATATTCCCATTTTGCATATTTTAAAACAGAAATTCAGTGTTAAAGGAAAAGCTAAATGTTTATTYTACTACTGCAATAAATATGAGTGAAGGAATGTAGAAAGCAAATTATAAGGGCTTATCCTTTTATCTCTTCAAAGTTATTGTGAAGGATTACCATTATCAAAATGCAATCTACAGAAGAAAATAGATATTACACATAAAAGTATAAMAGAAGACATTTACAATTAAAATGGATGCTATCATTATTATGTGGCCTTTYCCCCTTATACAATTCAATATAATCCTTCATATAAATACATGAGTAGAGTGAAGAAGTCCAAGAGAATATATTTTATTCATTTGAGATTGAGGGTAAAGGGAAGGAGTCAGCCAAAAAACTTATTAATGTCTTATAGATGTAATGTTGTCTCATAAACTTTTGCAACTTTTCCAAACTCACAATCCCATCAGAAATGTAAACATAGGCTCCTTTCTTAAAGTTGAAAAAACAGCTTTTTGGGGTAAAGTTTGCTTGTGACCTGCCTATGAATGAGGAAAAATTATTGGTCATAATGTCTATCAATATGATTCAAGTCTGGCACAAAAATTTGGCAATGCTGGAATGCCTTTAGTTCTAACTTTCCAAAAGGAAAAATCAAGAATGAGCACAGKGCCTGGAAGGGCATCCTCTCACATTCACTGCCATTCCAGAGAATCATTACTTTTGAACTAGTTCTTGACCTGYTGGAAAGCAATGATGAGGGCTCAGACAAGCTGCATGAATTCCTCAGCAYTGATATTGCTGGTGGCATGCACAATTCTTGACTTTCTTCATTACTGCACTTGCATGCTGTGACAGAGATAGAAGGAATAATTAGGAACAACTGCTTTGATTTTCACACTTTTCAAAYTTGCAGGATACCTTGTCAAAATATAGAAACATATAAACACAGAAATATMGTATATGCATGCACAAGCACATACATGCAAACAAACACCAAAAAAAAAAAAATCCATCCATAATATGAAGTAATGCCAAAACAAAATTCAATTACTGCTGTACTGAATGTAGGTTACATTTTCAATGTTCCTGTATTTCTTCCATATATGAAAAAAAAAAAAAGGCATTTTGCTGCACTCCTTCTGAATACCTAAGAGCCTCCATTGATCCAGAAATCACAGCCTGATAAACATTGCTGTAAACAGTGTCATGGAAGTAGCTCATTAGATTTCCTATATGAAGCCAGTGCACTGCACTATTTATGTACATCCTTTATAGCTGTAACACATCTTTCAGTTGACATTGCTGAATGGTATTCCTGAGGTTTCACCCAAAAATAATCCTATCAAACTACTTGGAAACACAACTATTATGCAGGCTYTGCATGCTTTTTTTCATTGCACAGACTATGGCAAAGACCAATTTTTTAGGCAGAAGGAAGGGAAAGGAACTGAACTAGAGATAAGAGGAAAAAGTGGAATTTTATATATTTTGTCTTTTTAAAATTTCTTTCAAACTTGGCAGAAAAAATGCTCAATGACTGCCATTTAATCTACAGGAAAAAGGAAGAAATGTAGGTACAATGTCCATGAAAATAGAGCTACATTGCTACAATAGCCTGTGGTGGTTTTAACTGATACTTCATTTAATTACAACTGTTTAAAAMCTGCAGTTACTCTGAGCAAAGATAGTAATGACATTTACAAGCTTGAGCCTTTTCCTCTCTCCTCTTTTCCTGTGTTCATTTTCTTCTTAGATCAGGAAGACAACAGCCTAAAAGTATTTTTAAGAACTTAAATATCCAAAAATTTATATTAGCAGTGATACTACAGTGTCTGTACTTCTCTGCACATCTCCTCTGTGCAGAGCCACTGGAGCACTCCAGGGGAGGACTTGTAGATTGATTAATGGAACAGAAACAGTTATCAAATTGAAGAAGGATAATACTATGGCTGGAAGGCTGATCTGTGGCTTGATAAGGCTAGCAAACCAGTGAGGAAAGATGGCTTGTGATGTTTCCTTCTGGCAGGGAGTGGGAGGAGATTGTTCASAGAAAGGGAAGAAGAAAGAACAGAAAGAGAAAACTCCTCTTTAAACTAAAGGACCAGAGTGACACAAAAATAAATAGATCTAAATAGCCAGGAAGACAGAAGTGTGATTTTACAGGGCAGGTGGACAACAAAAGTAAGGTGGACTTTTGCCAATTGCTGAAGTGTGAAATCCCAGAGTTCAAAAGAATTAGACCTGATTACCCTGAATGTCCTCTTGTTCTGAAGAAGCACAATTAYCAGTGTTGCTTCTTTTAGATGCCAACAGGAACATAAATATTRTCTGGTTACTCGATGACCTTTGAGATCTTTTCCAACCTKAATAATTCTGGTTCTAYTATTTCATGGTCTAAATGCTGATTCAAGTATGTTTGCAGATGTACACTATCTAGTATATGTGAGCCATTACAGTGGGAATTTCCTAATACATTTTGCTGCCTTTAGTGGTTGGATCCTATCTGGGCATAAGTCATGAATATAAGAACACAGCAATACATTGTGCACTTGGATAATACATGCCTATGAAAGAACAGTTCCTGTGAAAGAAAAAAAGGTTCATGTGGCTACCAAAGGAGCAGGGCATGCTTGAAGCTTGGTACTAAAATATTTTCTTATATAGTATTAGCAGTATTTACAGATGTACAAACACTTCCTTTTATGTCTGCCATCCCTTGCCTTTTTATCACCTTATGGTCTAACACATTGTCACCCCTGATGGAGAAATCTTTGCTGATGTTCGATTTCCAAGGGCACAACATGAACAAGAGTAATAAAAGTCATTCAAGAAGACAGCAGCTGAATTTTAGTCTAGTGCAGGAGCTCTAGAAGATAGCATAAGGGAGTTTAATTACTGAAACATCATTGAACTTCTTGAAGGGCTGAACAAAGTAAATACAAAAGTCTTCTGAACTAAAAAATAGAGTGACCACTGAGGTCTGAAAGGGAAGACTAACATAAAATAYAATAACTTATCTCTTTATCATTTGACAATGGTGTGCTTTTTAGATTGCCATCTACTGAAAACTTCAGTACTGAAAACTGAAATTARGTTTATTGAAACAAAGCCCAACACAAACAGCATGAGCAATATTATTCAAAATTTTCATAGTTTAGGATCAGTTTCGTGACCATTTAGAAATTGTTAGGCTTTGGTTTTTTAACAGTACTTTTATCATCAATAAAGAATAAGAGTTTTCTCAAAAATAGATTAAATGAAAATTACAATTCCAAAAACTAATGGAAACATTTTGATCTGATAGTCAAGATGGCAGGAAGGCTGTTTCTAATATAATGTCTGAATATAACTTTTTTCATAAGCAATCAATGTCAGTTCTATGACATCCCACAGATTCTCCCTCGGGTAATTGTACTAATGCCAATACTGTTCAGCATTATAATTAATGATCCAGATGATGGGATACAGCACACCCTCAGTGATTTTACACATGATACAAAATTTTTTCAGTCTGCTGATGCACCAGATTGGTGTCCTATTACTCMGGAGGACCWCAAAAGGCTGGAGAAATGGGCCAAACGTTCAGGAGATCAGCAGTGGTAAAGGCCATGTCCTGACCATGGGGAGGAATAACCCAAGKACCAGGGTATGCCCCACCTGGAAAGCAGTTTGGCAGGGAATGTCCTGGGTGTCCTGCTGGACACAAAGTTGGACACAAGTCTGCAATTTGCCTTTGCAGCCAAGAAGGCTAAAGGTAACCTGGGCTGCATTAGGCAAAGGTGTTGGTCAAGGGAAGTGGTCCTTTTTTCTCTACTCTGCCAAGACAAATCTGAAGTGCTGGGTCCAGTACTGGGCTCCCCAGCATGARAGAGAGGTGCCCATACTGGAGTGAGTCCAGCAAAGGGGTTAAGGATTGGAGCATCTGGCATAAAAGAAGAGGCTGAAAGAACTGTGACTTTTCAGCCAGGAAAAGAGAACACTCAGAGGAATCATACTCCCTGATAGAGGAGTAAAGAGGGCAAAATTTTCTCAGGCAGAGGGCAAGAAATGAGACTTAAACATAAGTAAAATCTTTGAGAGGAGGAAGGTCACACCCAGAAAGGTTGTCTAGAGAAGCTGTGGAGTSTCTATACTTRGAGATATTAAAAACCCAGCTGGACACACTCCTGRCTACCCTGCTCTTGCTGACCCTGCTCTGAGTAGAGCAAACTTTTCAAACTTCTTTTCCAGAGAGCTAATTGCATTTCTAGATTGCAATCTTTTCTTCCATGCTTCCCTCTCATTAAACTTGACAGCATGACAGATGCTTTTATACTGCTGATAACAAATTTCTACCTACTTAATGCACACTGCATTGTGCAAGTCSAGATAACCAACTCTGGTAAACAGTGGCAGCTCCACAGCCACTAAACTCTTTATGTCTTCAGTCATAAAAATGAATTCTGATGACTTATTGTCTGGAGGGATACAAAATAAAACTTTTCAACCATCTTTTTTTTATGCCTAGCAGTGTGTGTGCACATAGTAGAGGGAATGCTCCAGCTGCCTGTTAGGGAGATTTATATGAGCATGACTTGGATGTTTCTCAACTGATTTAGTTGCCAGTGTAWCAGGAGTGCCCAATGAGTTACTGTCCCTCTAATGAGGCATAAGACAAACAAAGACTTTGGAAGAAGATCCATTATTGTAGGTTTTTTATGAATACCTAGAAAATTAAAAAAAAATATTCTCATAGATTCAGAGTTAGGGGTTATGTACATATATGTGTGTATGTGTGTGTGTGTGTGTGTGTAAAATGTATCAAATTTATGGCAAAATCCTGGAAGTGAAATGGGGAATTTGAGCACTATAGATCGAAGACTTGGGAGAGGTTATTAATGTAACACAATATTCTTTTGTTTTATGGTTTTTTTCTTCTTTTTTTTTTTCCCCTTCATCTGAATAGTGGATTCAGGACTAGGTTGTTTTGTGTCCATGTGACTGATACTGGCATATAGTCTTGACAGAAGGGCTGTTATTTCCAGAGGAACAGAACTCAGCTTGATCTGACTAGAAACTTCAAGCTGGCTTTGACAAGGGCAAGGTAAGTTTCTCATGTGGACATAGTCCAAGTCTCAGATCAATGGGAATTATCTTGTGCATGCACCTGTTAAAATAAAATCACCTTGTCCAACATTTGGAAACAGCTGTTGCAAGGGAGCAAGTGAGGTTTGGATGCCTGTCTTCTGCAACAAGCTCTAAATACTGAGAAAGGAAAAGGACAACCTCAACTGTGTATGAGGCAAACATAGAGACAAGTTGTGAGAAATCCAGGTTAGTCAGGACAAGATGATTCCAACTAGTAGGAAGCTGTTCATAAGTTTACCTGATTGAAGAACTGCTCACAGCTTGTCAGAACTTCAGAGCTCTGCAACAGAATTGAAATGAATATGTAGCAGCTTTCATTACACAGAAGCAAAAAATAATTGACAACGACCACCTGCTGGGAGAACATCAGCACTAATGTAATGAACKTCAATTTGCAGAAGACAAAAAGTGCTTTGTCACAGTGATGCACAGATACCACTGCACACTAGATTTCTGAAAGTGTCATGAAGAGCTGGAGTCCTTGGAAAGAGCACCAAAGGAAAATCATGTTTTGTGACAGTTTTATAGAGCTAGCCACTCTGGCAGCAAGGGCCTGTGTGCCTCCTTATATGCCTAAATACTCCATTATGAATACCAATATATGCATATTCTATATTTGTTATGCATATATGGATATTCATAATGGAGTATTTAGGCATATGAGTGTGTACACATATTTGTTCATATGCATACACCTATATACATGTGCATATACAAACACAGATTTGTATATCCACACACAAACTTATGGAATTGCAGTATATATTCATCCAAGATGGCAAACTGGAAAGCACAATGATTGATCCTGAAGAATCATAAGAGAAGAGCTCACAGTTCCTAGAAAATCCTTGAAAAAGAACTAAAATATGTACAAAAATATAAGAAACCTCAAAACAGATGAGTACAATTATGTGAAGCTTTTCAAAGTCTCCTAGCACATTTAGAGTTTGAATAATAAATATAAAAAGAGCAAAATAGCATCAGTGTTTGAAAATTTGGTATGCTCTGATAAAAGAAGAAAGAATCAGGAGGAGGAGTGCATTCTGCATACCTTCCCAGAACTATCATGCAAATGCAAAATTAACAAATCTACAAATCAGTCTGTTGGAGATATTGAGAGAAATGAGTCCAGGGCATAAAAGGTCAAAAAAGCTGTTTAAAAGTCAGTKATTTCCTACACTAATGTCAATGAAAGAGAGAAAGTATTTCAGTATTTATCTACACAGGCCTATGAGCTGAATTTTTTAGAAATTTAGATGATGCTGAGAAATAAATATATGTCACAGGAGCACTGACTACAAAGCAAACAAGGATTTGACCTGCAAATGCTGAAAATGTCTCACTGGGGAWGAAACTGAAGAATTGTATTTGCTAGAAGGTCAGAAATTTTAGAAAATAATGAATTACAGTTTGTGTCTTTAACAGCATGCTGTCATGAAAAAACATTCCTGCACTTCTGACTGTAGACTCTGATGCATTAGGTGCTAAGAGCCACCACCATTCTGCTGAGCACTTCTGAAAAAAGATCAGGATTGAAGAAGCACGACTTGATTTTTATTTCTTYACCCACCAGTGCTTTTATTCTTTATATGATTTGTGTTTCTTACCCAAACTGTGCTGCTTATGCTGTTTTGTGCAGTGAAAAACATCACATCAGGGCCCCCTTTTTTTACAGAAATATCACATACACACACATGTTCTGTCCTTAAACATATGCAGTTGAAAGCAAAATTTGCTTATACAGCTTCACCTGCAAAGGAGTTAATAAAGCATTTTGTACTCTCTTCACACTGCTGGTTAAAAAGACTTGAGTAAGTCTGACAGTTGGGACATCTTTTGGTGCAAGACAGTGAGCATTTATTTGAGTTGAATATGCTTTCTTCTGTGCACTCAATAAAGGAAGACAAAGTCCTGTGATTTATATCTTCAGGGGAACCACAGAAAAATGGAAASTAGCAAAAAGAAATCAAGCTAGGATGTTATATAAGAATGCACAATTAAGATAATTATTAACATAGTGAGTGCACAGGGTTTTATAACAGAAAAATATTACATAATTATATGAGCACTGATGTGTTAAGTGACAGAATGATCAAGAAAGACACATCTTGTTTACTGGAGACTAGTACTGCCCTTCACAGGGATACCTAAGCCTATATGGCAATGATAGCTGGAAATGATATTGATTCAAATTACCCTATTTTGTAATATTTAGGATCATTTTCAAAATTTTAAATCAGTGATGTGGCAATTAGAGGATAATCCATAAGCTGATCATTTCTGTGAATCCACACTACATTAAAAAAGGGGTCAATAGTCTCAGAGGGTCAGTGCAGAACTGGACTGCCTCAACCTTCCTTAAATGTCTTCTAAATTATTTTCAACTCTCATAATTATAAAAACCTTCAAATTTAATCTACAAGAGGCATGAAGAATAGTAAATTTTAAWATATATATATATATGGAACAACAAACATCTCAATAATTGAATGAAATAGGAGCAAAATATCTTCTTCAGGTACATGGTATTTGAATTCTTTTTCAATTCAAATGGAAGATATTCAGGTTTGGAAGTTATATTTATTTCCAGAGTAAGAGAAACTGAGCTGATAGACTGAGTCMATTTAAAAAATAATAAAAAAGAAATAATTCTTAAAAATATAACCCTAAGTTTTCTCATGCTGTTTTGAATGTAGACATGTTGCCATTTAAAGCTGAGACTGAATTCTGCATGATATTCCCTTATTCCTTGGTCATACTGGAAATTTTATGAAATTCTATGGTATCCATGTGAGCCACCTTTTCCTTCTGCAAAATTTCCAGTTTGTGTGTTTGAAGTGCTGTTCTACATTGAGGAGGGGGAAAAAAATTTAAAAATCTTCCCTCAACTYTTGTAATTGACACAAATTCCATGGAAAATAGCATATTCTCTTCATATGGCCTAAATTCCAAACTAGAGTCTTTTTGAAAAATGCATGCTAGCTAATCCACAAGTCATCCTCCAGYCAGACAAAATTTAAAGTATTTCCTGAAGGAGCATATTGATATGTGGCTTTTAGACAGTTACATGAAATGACCTAAAGGTTTTAACTCTGTAAGAGAAATAAAACAATTTTTAAAGTCAACAGATGACTCAAGAACACTTCAAACACTCAGCATCTTATTCAAAATAAAGCCCCTAAAACATGCAAGCTATCAATACATATTTGATTTTTCTGGTGAATCAATGTCTCTTTTTCTGAAGCAGCTTAACTCAGGGACAGATGAGGATTTTAACTGAGAAAACAGCTGGATTAGGATGATCACTGGTCTCAGATCTTTAATCAGATGATCACTTAGTATGATTAGTGGTTTTAGTCTATCACACCACTTCTGTGAGTTAGAAAGATATCACTGTTCCCATTTTCAGTTGTCAAGAAGGTGCCAAATSATTTACTGAACACAGAACAGAGATTTACTTGCTATGGAGCAGGAAATCAAACTGTCCCAATTTTTAGTTGGTTGTTAAAACTATTTTGTAGACAAAAATTGAAGAAATTATAACCTTCCCTTCCAGGAAAAAGAAATCTAATACTTGCACAATTTGAATCAAGGTTATAAAATCCAGTATTGTATMTACTGAATTTCATATCAACACATATATTTACAAGGGGATAAGGTAYGAAACGACCTACAAGTACAGTCAATTGGCTTTTTTGGCTTGCATTACTATGTGTTTTCAGATGGAATTATRGACTGTTGACAGGAAATTCTGTACTTGTTTTGGATCATCTGTTATCTTACAGGATCTGCTRTGCTGGAGGTGTGATTAGCTCAGCACTCTGTCTCTAGCCTGGGCCAGGGACAGTACATCAGAGAGAGATGCAATGTACTCGTGTGGAAAATGATRGAGGAACCTGCCTCCCCAAAATGCAGCTTTGTGCCCTTGTCAGCTAAAGATTACCTTGTGCTGGAAAGAGAGATGGAAATTACCTAAAGGATGAAGGATTGAAGGTTCTAGCTTCAAGCTGTAAAGTCTGATAAATACAAAAAGGAATACACTCTCCAAATGGGTTGTTGCAAATATGTCTGCCACAGCACTCTCCAAAACATACTGTCTTCAACAGCAGCAGAAAGAAAATACTAGATTACATGGACTGCCAGATTGGTCATATCTGCTCTCTATTTCCTTTACAATAAAGAGAATTTCTTACTATCCTTCAGCTATTTTACTATACAGTTTTATAYCTATAAGGGTATCCAATGGTGAGGATCAATATTTTGTAGACAACTGTTCTCCAGGAAGGGGTATAAGATATACCATGTTCTGTGGTAAAAATGTGTCCATGTCAGAGTTAAAACACTGAATATTTTTACATAACCTAACCTCAAATGAACATTTTTTCTATTAAATGAGCAGAGTGTTGGGAAAAGTGTCAAAAGGTGAAGAAAAAGAACATGACAGTACTTGGTAGTACAATGGATAAACTAATACTGAACACATTGAAATTGTGTAAACTGAAGAAAGCAATCCTGATTTTTTTCATGGAAACACTCAGAAGGAGTTACCACTGGTAGTCAGTAAATACCAGTTGTTAACCTTACTACTTAGTCAAAGATTTGCAATTATAATTAAGAGTTCTGTGRAAGTATTATCTAAAGGGAAAGAGTAAAAGGCGTGAAGAGTGAAAAATAAAACCACAACATATTAAAATGATAAGGAAAGAAAGAGAATATAAAATACTTATGGTTCTCATATTCCAAAAGGATAAGATTTGAAAAGAAGTGAAGAAGGCAAGAAAGAATTCTCAAAGATATATAAACACTTCTGAACAGGATCTGAATTTTAAACCTCAGGCATGCAACAGAAGTCTGTGAAATCATGGATGCCAAGAAGAAGGTAAATAAGRAATGAGTTTCATTCTTGTCATAAAACAAAAATGGAATCAAAGGACTGAAATCATCAGACTAGAATTTCAAACAGGAAACATGCTATCACTTTGCTTATAGCTAAACTCTGTGCATGCAGGTAAATGATTGCCTCAGTTTGCATAGGCTCAAACTATGAATTCTCCTAATTCATGGGAGAAAAAAACTTTAAGGAATGAGTCCAGATGGTAATAGCTGACTAACAGAGCATGTGAGTACATCTAAAAAATATAATATGGTTGCCCCTTGCTTCTTCTCTGTTTGCYACAGACTGGGATGAGAACTGAGGTACTGAAATAGATGGAACTGTTTTCTGACTTGCTATTGCCAATTTCATACAACCCAGCAGCAAATTCCAATTATTGCAATGCCTTCCAATCTCTGCACAGTTGCTCACTCTATCTTGCTGTCCATATTATACCATCATCCTTGCTTTATTTGTTTCTTATTAAGGGACTGTATTTAATTCACACTTTTGGGATGTTCCATTTTCAAATGTTCCTATACAATTTACAATACTTGTGTTAATGTATATATGTACATATATATATACATATACATATATATATCACATGTTCTTATATATATGATATATACACACAGAAATTTATGTACACTACTGTGTGATGCAACTTCAATACAGCTGTTCTTAGGACTTTTCTGCTTGGCTCATGGGACATTAGGAACTACTAGGTAATTTCAWTATAGTGGGTGGTGTGGTTCTAGAATTGTTTTCTGAACTTTAATGAGGAATTTGTATCCTTATTGTATTTTCTACAGAATTCCAAGGAAACTAACTGAGAAAAAAAAAAAAGTTTAGTCATAAGAAAGTTTTGGATTCAGCTGCAAAATTTGACACTGATTTGAGGCAAAGCATTTTCCCTTCTGGCAAAATATTACTGCTCCAAAATAACAACCATGAATGTCTTCCAGCTTCCTGCAACAGATTTTGTCCTAAATTCTGACAAGACATGCGACAGAGCTGATTTATGGCTTTCTTTTTTTACTATATAGTCATGTCTGTGATTGATATTCTAGGCCAATATTTTAAAAYATGCACAATTTTTAATGTTTCTAAGTGTTTTAATATAATCAGTAAATAGAATGAAAACTAATATGCTTATTCTGATGACTGGACTTAAAGAAAAACAGTAAGTTTATTATGAACTTTCCCCTTCCAGGTAGGAGGTCCCAGCTTTTTCCATTGTCTCTTGGAATAAGAACCCTTTTTTTTAATAGAAAAAGCCCATAGCTATAATCAGATTATGC
Organism: Alauda arvensis; assembly: GCA_902810485.1. Taxonomy (NCBI): domain Eukaryota; kingdom Metazoa; phylum Chordata; class Aves; order Passeriformes; family Alaudidae; genus Alauda; species Alauda arvensis. The sequence continues at coordinate 470,564 of CADDXX010000588.1, forward strand.
AAATGTCTCATTTTCCTCATTTCTCTGGTTTATGTTTTTAAATGACTGTAGAACTTATAAAAATTGTCAGATGCATTGCTCTGGAGGTAGTGTTTGAAGGTACAACTTCAATGTGCTCTTATCCTATTTATGGTAACCCAAGACATACTGTTCCTTCCCTTCTTAACACCTTGAAGAAGCAGCAATACCTATTTAAAAAGCCATCAATGCAAACTTTTCATTATAGGCAGTGAAATTCTGGTCTTTAGAGAACCTCTAGAGAACCCCACATATGCAGGGWAATGCTGCTTGTTTCATTTACATAAAAATAGAAATGTATGTGTCTTAGTCGCTGTTAAATGAYAATGATACCTGGCAATCTGAATTCACTTAAAGTTTTATGGAAACAAACCACTTGGCATTCTCAAGACACCATTCTCAAATGTTCTGAAGCACAGCTTTTATTAGGTGAGTGAAACACACACTTATCCATAAGTGGCAAATTATACATAAAAGGATGTTTTCAAGACTTTAATTTTGATCCAAACACAAATATGGAAAATTATGATTTAAAAAATGAATAAAAGGTAAGACCATTACTTGAATTCCATTTTGCTCATACTGGAATGTAACAAGACATAAGTAGCATAACCATGTTTTTCAAAATTTGTGGTTTAAACTTGATTGTAAAATTTCTACATTAAACTGRAAGAAATTTCATTCCAATAATTCTGTCATGTAATGTGTTTATTATATGCATAGGCAACTAGTCTGAGCTCAGTTCTATCCCACTACCCTTATCAGGAACACCCAACTCCAGGAACAAACCCAGGCAGATCTTAMAAAGCCAGCCAAGCAGRTTCTACAATTTAGTGTAAGAATTCCTCSCTTATTCTCCTCTTTCCATCTCTTCCACTTACATCCTCAGAGTCGTCTCATYCTCATCCTCAATACCAATTAATTCCRATCAAAAGCCTGTTAAATTCTTATCCTTAGTTMAKCAGCAGAGCAGGAGTAGCCCAGAGGTGACCATGTCCCTGCAAATGTCCCTCCAGCCCTAGAAAGACACTCTGCCTCTCCAGGCCTCTGCCACCTGTTTGTGGGTGAGCACACCCAGAGGAAGAGCTTGTGTGACATCGTATTCTGCTTTCCACTCCCTGCCTTGGTTTTGCCCCTGAATGTACTGCTTCCTTGCAACCATTTTCTGTGGCACAGCAGAAATATTTTTGTTTGGTTGGGTTTTTGTGGTTTTTTTCCAATCTTAATAAAACTGGAAGCATAATACTGGGTAAAATAATAAAAATTTACTTCCCCTATTCTCACTGAAAATATGGAAGAACATATGAAGAGTCCACAGCAGGAGTGATTTTCCCTGTAGATATACACATGAAACATTGCTAAAAGTAAACAACAAACAAAAGTACAAAACAAATAGGAAAGAAGACACCCAGAACCAACCTAAAGCAGTTTGTTTTTTTCAACATGATTATATTTAKAAAAGGGCTYCTTTATTGCTGTTTTGTTTTGMTTAMTTTCAAAAATAATACTGAGAAGTCCATCTGCTTTGTTACCTGGACTGTCTCTTCCTGGTTTTGGTTCAGCTAAGGATCATTTTCTAAGGAAATTCGTATCAAATTTCATCCTCAGTAAAGACTGAATGATGTTTTTTTCCTCAGGCCTGACAACCCAACATGACATCTAAGTGCCTGCTACAGCAAAAGAAATCACTGTTGTTTCTTTGCCAGGTGTCCTGTAGCCTTCCAGTTCTATTTACCAGCTCCAACTTAGCACTGAGCTGGTCAAGCTGCAAGTCATAAATGAGTCTGTAGAAACTCCTTCCAAATCAATCGAGTTCTTTTTGTTTAAGAAATATCAGTCACAGACTGGTGGACATGGTCTTTCAAAAAACATCCTGGACTGGATGTCACGGTCAGCCACCATGGGTTTTGAGCTGGTTTATGCTGGATAGGTGAAAGTGCTTAAAGCTGCACARTAGAGACAAAAAAAAGCCAATGCTTCTTCTTTTGCTTTAAAGGTTTCTTTTTAAATGGTTGTTTGTTGCTTTGCCATTTCAGAGGCTTTACATTTCAATGGAATACAGAAGAAAAGGTAAGCATTTCAGCAGTGCTARGTTTGATAATAACACAACTCAGCTTCCCTAACATAATTTTGCAAGTTTTTCTACAGTTGAAAAGCTGACTTAACCCTTAGGAGTAAATAGATTATATTAGAAGCTGTTAATAAAGCAGCTCTTCTATTCTGCAGTAACTTAACACCAACAGCATTTCCAGTGCCATGGCACTGCTGTCTCACAAGGCACCTTCCAGAAACCAACCAATAATACCCTAACAATGCTCAAAGTGTTCAAAAAAATCATGTGCAGAAATGCAATGTAAGGGATTTAATGAAGGTGAAGTGAGAAGATAAAGGGTTAAGAAAATGTAATCCCTTCCTCTTCCACTATCCATACAGAATGTAGCATATATACCTTAATATTAACTGCTATTTTTATGCCCCTCATAATTTACATAAATAAATATGTAAAGTTACATAAATAAATATGTAAAGTTACATAAATAGCATAATCATATAACATAATAGATGTCCTTGTATAATAAATTTTATCTTACATTTAACTTTACTCATCTTTAATTTTGCTGGGCAGTTGAGGACATTAGAATTCCCAGGACAATGCTACAAGCTTTCACTCCAGAATCCTTGATCAGCACARAATCAGCTGCCACAATGGCTATTGAATGTTGCTTGACAGACTGAATTTTTTGTTCAATCACTTGCACAGCACAGAGTGGCAAAAGATTTTATGATTGCAAGTCCTATTTCCACTACTGACACAAAACCAAAATGTGGTTTTCATCATCACAAAGCTAACAGTAGGAGAAAAAGCACTATTAAGCAGAGAAATGTACTGATTAAATGTGAAGGTTAGGTTAGAGCCATCTCAGTTCTGTCAGTGCAGCAGTTTCCAGCACAAGAAYTTCTGATATTTAATACTTGTAAGTATTTGCTGTTAAGTGTCTAATAAAAGTCACTGATTAGCGTGTCATGAARGGAAAGATTAGACACCATTTCTTTGATTTCTCACTTCTAACATAATTTCAGCGTTTAGATTACAATGTTCCTCTCTAAAATTTAACTTATGGCTCAGAATGAAAGTCATGTTGAATGCATTTTTATCTACTGTCTGTATGAAAGTAATTGGTTGCTTGCCATGCTGTAATTCAGCCCTTTAAACCTCAATAGACATTAAACTACATTATTATTATTATTATTATTATTATTATTATTATTATTAGGTGAAAGAATGTGTGCACAGAGATTGGTATCTTAGCATGAACAAAGAAGCAACTGCAGGTGATAGTGTATTTTAGTGGCATCTTGGAAGCTTATTCAAAAACTCTCAAAAATGTAACAATCACTTAAGTATGCACTTATRGTAAAAGACTTCTGGGAAATGAGGATGAGCAACTCATGTTAAAGATTTGTTATCCTTATTTTCATAATTCAATCTGCAAGTTTTTTCCATTTGAAGCAGACACTCAAAGAGCAGGACAGGATTTCCATGTGGAAAGGTGATCACTATTTTTGCACTCTGGTCTATGCRGTTTTGCTTAATTTAAAGCCCACCTTCAACAAACAGAAATCTGCAAATAATATCATAAATCCCTATTTCCTCATCACACCCAAAAAATCCCTAACAAACAATCTGTGGTGTGTCCTTCAGATGGTGCACCCTCATCTCTGTCAGCCTGCTGGGGACAGGCACTGCTGCTGCTGGGCTGCAGGAGACAAAGTGGGCTCCACTCTCCAGTCCCAGGACAGGTCAGATACAGGACAGTGAGAGTTAATTACAAGGCAATGATAATGAGATGATAACTAATGAGAAAAGAGGATTACTTGACCTTCTGGACGACCCTTCAGGATTATGAATAGTGTTAAAAACATCCTGTGGAAGCAGAAGCCAACTCTAGGCTGCTTAACAGACTGGTTTAGTGTAAGAAATGTTCATTTATTTGCATAAATTAATAAATCATTAGAATTCTATGAACTATCTTAGGAGAAAGATAAACTACTTTTTTACAAATATTCAAAAAATTAGTTAAATTGTCCCCAAAATAAAAGTCATATCTGAAAATATCTTCCCAATACTGATGCTTTCATCCTAACTGAGCTAAGCATTGCYATATCTATTTATGTTGATTAACTTTATTAAAGCAAACACAAATAATCCAACCTTTGAAGGAGAGATTGGTGAACTTCTAATGAAGCTAAAATGTATTAATATTTATGTATTTCTTTCTTCATTTTAATACAGAAAATTTCTCTAGCAATTTAGAAATACTGTAGCGTGGCAAAGTAAAATTCCTGCAGATAACTTTTTTCAGCATCTTATATTTTAAATGACATATTAATAGACCATATTGTATTTCAGAGCTATTTATTAAAAAGACTTAAATTTATTCTTGAGTTTAAAAACTTTGTTTTGGGAAATGTTATTTCTTTTTGTGAACAAGTGCTTCATTCTGTTTTAGTGACTTGTGATAATAAAGCAGTTTTAGACAAATAGAATTAACATCACAATATTGTAAATATAAAATAGCCAGGCATTTATTTGCCACAAATTTACTACTGTAAAAGGAAGTCATAACTTTTTTTCTTATTAAGTTTTTCTTTGTGGCTTTCTGCAAGAAAGTCTTTGTATGTTCTGAAAGYTGAAAAAGACTTTTTTACTTTATTAGCTCTTCATATTTTTATCACTCTAGCAGAGACAGGAAATTAGCTGACATCAGACAATGTTAAATCTTCTTTCTAGAACTTCTGAGATCCATACTGCTGTTACAGTGAGTATATGGTTCAGTTATGTGCAGGACTCTATTCAGTGAACCAAACCCTCTCCCAGACAAACAGAGGCCATGCTCAGAAGAAAACGTTTCATTTCCTAATATTAACTATGAGGATCTTTAAATCCATGCACAAATGGACCACAAYAGATATTCTGCCTACTGTCAAAATATATAATTTGAAAAGAAGCACAAGTAGGAATACAACAAAAATTCTATACGTTGCACAGTAAATCTGTCACGATGCTGGAGATAGCAGCYAAGCTCTGCATGAAACACAAACCAAAGAAAATATACATGGCAAGCACCCACTAATGCATTACCCATTTTGCACAACAGCATTTGGGGCTGAGGACAATGCCAGAAATTTCCCCCCTCATCTTCACTTTACTGCCAATATGGTCAAATTGTAAAGGCAAGAGTGTCCCTGAGAGGGACTTCAACTTGCAGCTGGGACAAGAAAGCAAGGAAGCAAGAGAGGATGTAGGATTCCCTTTCTGCTGTCTTGATTTTCAGATTTTGGAGTTATYACACATCAGTGTTTTCCTTCTTGGTGCATGTTTTTCTTTAGGACTCCCCAGAGTCTAACTAGGTACTCCAAGACACAGCATCTTTGCCTGATGCAATCCTTCAGGAGACATAACATGGATACAAATAGTCATATTTGTACTTAAGAGCTCTGTCATTGTTTAATATCATAATCACCTAAATATGTATTATGTTTTTTTTTCAGGATCCCATATTTAAAAGTTTAACATCAATATTCCAGCAGAACTTTCTGTCTTTTAACAAACACACTGTCAACAAGTTAAAAACACCTAATTTTTGAAGGGCTACTTCTATCAAACCATTATTCATGTGAGAGCTCCAAGCTCCACAGTTTTAAAAGTGAAGGAAGAGAAAGAAAAAAGACTGACCAGCAAAATAAACAAAAAATAGATGCTTCTTTCATCCACCAAATTTTCTACTTTTCAACATCAATTTACCTACTCTTTCCCTCTCTCCTTTTATTCACTATGCCTTGTGAATTGAACACTTCCTGACTTTTATATTGCTCCCTCACTTTCTGTAATGAAATGTGTAATCATGCCCCAGGTTAACCCCTTCTATGCTGAAGTCAGCACACAATAGCTCTAGGAGCTGAGAATCTGAGGTGACATGAGATTTTGGGGATTGTGATTATTGCATCTTTCTCTAGGTATTAGGGAATCATTATTATATCCTAACATAAGGTGTGCAGCCTGAGCTCTCTTTTTTTCTTTTTTGCTTTTAAATTTTATTATTTTAGTACCTGTCAATAATACTGCAGAGTAAAATGTGAAATCATGATTCCTTTCTATTTTGCACACCATGAATTGCAATGTTTAACTCTACCACAGAATTTCATGTGCACTGTATTTCCCACCAACATATAACGTCAGGTTCAAGTTTAATAATGAAGACAATGTCTCCTCCTGAGCACAGCAAGGAACAGATCTGCAAATAAGGCATTATTCTCTGGTCGCTCTACACTCAGGAAATTCTCCTTCTAAACTTTAGTCTTGCCTTCATACAAGCCACACTTTCCTCTCATGTCACCCCCTGCTGTATTATGCATGATTTCTAAAATAATTCCTTCTGCACAGTTTGTTTTTGCATAGGGGATAAAACCACTTACTTAACAGAACTACAATCTAAGAACTTTCCTAATCAAGACAGGAACCATTCTTTTCCCTACTTAAGCACTATATAGATTTTCAAATATGTACAGATTTAGATGACAGTCCTCCATCAAAATTGTTATCATGTGGGCTTCAGCACTTTTTTACTTGAATTATAATAACCCTGCAAATGCATCCTGTGCTTTAGTAGACAAAATGTCATCCATGTACTTTGGAGAATAAATCATACCAGCCTACCCTCCTGATGAGTAGATAGAAAGTCAGTAGATTTAACAATACATTGATTAAAGTGTCCTTCTGATGGAAAAGTTGTAATATAATACATCACAAAAACACACCAATTTTTTACATACCCAGGTATCTCAGGGAAAGCTCAGTTTCTATCACAGTTTTGCATTGGGTAATTTTTTGTAGGAACTGGATGCTGAAAAAATCCAGTTATTAAAATGATAAAAGATATGACATTCATTCCTCCGAAACCTCATTTTCCTGTCATTCAATGATGAGAGAACAGATGCATTTTACTTAAGAGATAATACACAGACACTAAAAAACAAAATCAAAACCAAAAACAAACTTAACAAAATCCTACTTCTTCAAATATTATTTACATTCATAAAACCATCACGGAGATGAATCTTATTATTTTGCATCACATTTAAATGTGATAAACTGAAATGGGGAAATTTCAACCGCATTTAAGTTTAAAAATTTTCCTCTGAAGATAATTGGGAAATGATTCAGGTCAGCCAGAGAGGCTGTGGAATATTCATTCTTGGAGGTTTCCCAAGACCTGACTCAACAAAGCCCTAAGTGACCTGACTTGAATTCAGCATCGTTTGGAGCTCCTGGATGAGCAAAGGTTGTGTTAGAAACTTCTGTGGTCTTTTCTCTCCTGAGTGATCCTAAGACTTGTCAGGGCAGCAAATTGTTCAGATCATGATTCATCTCATTATTTGGAAATCAGTCCGTGGTTCAGCACCACATCAGGGGTGAGCTGCTGTGTTTGGATTGCATGAAAGGAAGCTTTCCTCCACCTGTATGATTTTAAGGATGTGTACTCTCTGGAGCAGACAGTTATTTGCAGATGACTTTCTAACTCATCAAATCGATACACCTGTTTTTAAAGATTTCAAAATAAAAAGCAAATAAAAATGCATTAGGTGCTCATTTAGTGTGTTGGTCTTTGTACTGAGTTAAGATAAATTGGAAGGATTCCTGAGATCTGAAGGTCATATTTTTGCATAGACTTAGATGACTACAACACAGTTAGATACTGGGCTGTATTCCAAAGTGCCCAGTTACTAAGGTTTAATGAGAATTATTTGCTCACCCTACTTCACTTCATCTGAAAAATGAAAAAATCCACTTACCTTAATTTTAGTGAATGTATATGCATTCCAAATTACCCTTAAATTGACTAGTCTTTGAATTAAAGGCTTAAGTTTTTTTCATTACTCGGTCTAAAATCCTTTTCAGAATATATATATATTTTTAAATCTCCTGCTGTAAAGTGTAGCCTATCTCTGTCTTGCATTCACTGTGCAATACGAGTACTATTAAAATAAGTACTACTTACTTTTGAAAGAAAATAGTAATTTTCTTGACCATTTAAATTAGGTTTACCTAAAACATAAATAACCATTATTTATCTGCATCTTATTGTCCTACAATAAGCAAAGTCCTATAACTCAGGAATAAATCTTGTTACCAGAGGCTCAAGGCTGAATCTGACAGAGAGGTTTAGCTGCTCACACACAGATTAGGAATGTTTGGTGCTGTTTCCGTTTGCTGAGGTTTTTGGTTGGCATGGATCATGGAATGAGCATTTCACCTTCTGGGCAGGCAACTGGAGACCAGAAAAAACACTGTGGAGTGTCTAATATAATGCTAAATATTTACATTACAGAAATGCTCCCTAGCAGCCCTTATGCCAGATAAACTCACCAAATAGTGGAATGTTAGTTGACAGACTTTGTCTTGTGAATTCACAGTTCTTTTATTTAAATTATAGTAAAAAACCCCTAACCTTTTACACCATCTATGTACATTCACTACAAAACAAGTAATATACCTTAATAAAATATTTGCCATTTTGATGTAAATATCATCATTTACATATTAAATACAAATTAAATTATGACACTTTAGAAAGAAATTATTCTGTGACTTTTCAACTGATGCTAGATATTCCACAGACTATTCTCCCTCACAGGCATCTTTTGTTATTCTGGTGAGTTTGTAAGGGATTGATTAGACATAGTCTCTTAAAGATGACATTTATTTTAAAATTCCTGTAGTTCCACAGAATTACACTGCAGTCCACAATTGCTCCAAGGGATTGTTACATTTAATTCTCTCAGTCATACTAGCTCAACATTTTGTCCACAAGAACTTAACCACAAATGCAGCCACCATGGGTGCATCCAGGGGATAATACATCAAATTCCATCCTTCCTGAGGTAGCAGGTGCAGCTGATGCCTTAAGTTTTAGCTTTTATGTTTTTCAAATTCTGTGCTGTCTCGGGTGCAGTTTTAAGCCTCATATTAAGCACTAGTAGAGTTTTAAGCCTCATATTAAGCACTAGTAGGTTAAACAAATCCTTTCCTGCTGAAAACCAAGGACAGCTTTCAGGCTCAAAAGCACAAACAATGATGGACTGAAGGGACAAACAAGAAAGATGAGACTTCACAGCCTGAAATTGTAATTGGACAATTAAACCCCAATATGCAAATGAACACAAACTTATAAAAGTGTAAGGCCTCGTGACCGGGGCCATCATGGGACTATTTGGGGTCCACCTGGTCAGACTCCTGTGCCCAAGGTGTATCCCAGGGCCTTTCAATAAATGTCTACTTTAGCTCTGTCCAGTCTCTGTTTCAGGTCAGCCTTCCCAAGGCATCACAGCAAAGTCCTCTTTCATTAATAATTCCTTCCATGCTTTGTGGGCTTGTTGCATATGAACAGCAACTAATTGTCAGCCTCCCATATGATGTCAC
>CADDXX010000589.1:0-215391 GCA_902810485.1 Alauda arvensis
GGACAGGTAATTACCTCTTTCTGCTTCCTCCTTTGAAGCTGCTGGACCTGCCAGCACAGGCAGAACTGTTGCCTGATTTGTCTTCTGCCTCAAGCTAATTTTGGTAGCTCATCACTTTTGCAAGGTGATCTACAGGATGCTTTGCTCACACATGTGATTTATACAAATTGTGACTGTGTCAATACACTGCAGTGGACTGGCAAGAGATAACAAACAACACCAAGACAGGTGATCAGCTTGGTTTTGTGCTTGGCTGCAGTAACAGTGAGGTCAGCTTGCTGCTGCTGATAGCTACATCCTCCTGCTGATGGCAGTTCTTCTGGCAGAACTTGCACACTGGGATGGGAGAATCAGCAGCTTTATGGTGAGGACAAAGGCAGTGGCTAAAATCAGAGACATTTCCTCTCACTAGCCCGATCCTGCAGGAAGTCATCACTTGATTTTTAATATTGTCATTATTGTCTCCAAATAAAAAATAAGGTAAATACTGTCTTTGTTAATTGGAAAACACAAATCTGCATTTGCTGATATAAGATAGGAAATATACACAACACAAACTGGCCAAGCTCTTTGAATTGGACTCATTAAAATTAGGTGGTTTCAAGTCACCTGTCTGGGTTTTGCTGACACTTGTCAAACCCAGTGGTCAAAGCCAGCTGTTTTACTCAGGGAATATTTTGTTGGATAATGGCATGATTTGTTTGGTTAACCTTGCATGTCTCTGCTGCAGTGGCACAGACTTAGCTTTCACCTTGGAAGTAAAAGAACATTCCTATTATGCTTATTCCTTCCTACATCCTAAGAAACAAAAGAATCAACATAGAGGAAAAGATAAATTATTGATTTCATTTAAAGGAATCTCAATTTCCTCTCTTTTTACCAGCTGAAATATCAGCAAGGGTTAATGAGACAAAACACATGAAGCTCAGTATATTTTCTTAAGCTGTTCACATTGCTCAGTCTCAGCCTTTCTGTGGAAGTCAGCAGTTTAAAACCCCACACACTGAATGTTCATAAGAAAAAGATTTTTTTAAATGGATAATTCTGATTATGTGTTTAGCCAAGAATTCATAAAAGGGAAGTGAAAGGAGGAAAGGCATCATCCTTCTTTTACTTAACTTGTTAGTCATTCACCATGAGCAAGAGCATGTTCATTCAGTGTTTCATGGGGAGAGGACAAGCCTCAGTAGTGAGAGGTGTGGATCAAACCCTACGTGCTGCCTACACGGTTTTTCAGCTGTTCTGAGTCAAACAAACTCCTGGAAATACAAAGAAGTTCTTAAAAATAGCTGTATCAAATGCAAAAAAGGTCTTAAACACAGGAATTCAAAAATAATCCTCACTGTGATGTGAGGAAAAATCTGTATCTCTTCCCTTCTTTCACCAGTTTTTTCTCCTGTTCCTGCCATACACTTTATTGTGGGAGAAGAAAACCCTACTGACATGCTACAATTACTGCAAGACTGGGCTTTGATTCTGAGTGTTTCAGATTGCACACTGTGCAAATAATTCAAAATGAGAATCATGCAAATTCTCACAGCTCCCCTCTCACCCATCAGCAGCTGACATCAGATATCACATCCATAGGTAATTAGCACTCATCAGGGGTAGATCAAAGTAGGGAGCCAGGCTAGGGTTATGTAAACTGCCTAGATGTGGAGAATGATAAGAAGTCCTTTCAATTGGAGAGAAAACTGTCACAGGAAGCTGGGAGAACAGGGAGCAGCTCAGGGAGCAGACTTCCACCACTAAGGCTCTTCCTGAGGATGAAACCAGATCAGCAATGACACAAAATCACATCTGGTAGCTGTGATTCACGACAATCAATGCTTCAAACAGCCCAGCTCTCAAAGGACAGTTGGCAAACCCTACATAAGACACTGTCTCCACAGCTGGTTCTCTCAATATCCAAGTTATATTGACAAAGATGTGGAGGTCTCGATGAGTATGGGAATCACCTCCTAAAGATATCAGGTACAGGCAGCAGGGCTGAGAGAGATCCCCGTGCAGGTTTTGTGAAATGTCACACCACTGATGGGAAAGATGTGGCTTTCTATGCACACTCTCTTCCTTAAACCTTACCTGTAACAAATACATATTAGTCTTGTGAAAAATGAAAAAAAAAATAGATCAGGACACTTGCTATTGCTATTGTACTCATTTTGACATGAATTTAAAACCTTTGAAACATTCCTTATTATATAAGATGGAGTTAAATAGCAAAATCCTTCATCAAAAAGCCAGGTATGATGTGATCAACCAGTCTGCCTTCCATGCAGGACAGTGTAAAAAGGCTGAATTTCAAGCTCCTTTGTAGTTTGCTTAAAACACACATCTGCCTATTTTTCATATATGGGAGTGTTCTAGTGTCACAGCAATAACTAAAGTAATGACATATTAATACACCTGTAAAGAAATGTGATATCACTCTCACTCCTTTAAATCAACTGAATAAAAATGTGTATTACAGAGCCTTCATTTTCTTGTCAAGCTCCTATTGTATGATTTGGGGGAAAAATGGAAAGCTAAGTCAGAATTTACTCAATTATAGAATCACAGAATGCCTGAACTTCTGGAGTTTATCTGGTCCAACCCCACTGCTATTCACCCAGATTCACCCAGGGCAGGTTGCACAGGATCAGGCCCAGGAGAGATTTTGAATGTCCCCAGAGAAGGAGACTCCACAGCCTCTCTGAGCAGCCTGTGCTGGTAAAGAAGCTTTTCCTCATATTCATTTACTCCTGAAACTATTACTTTACATTCACCACAGAAAACCTGATCGACCCAAGGGATCTGATGATAAAGAATGTGTGTATTAGAGCCAGACAGTGTAGGACTTTTATAAAAAATGGAAGGTATGATTAAATAACCTTACTTGGATTTTTTTTTCTTTCCAAAGAGCACAGTCATGCATTTGTAATACAGGATACCTGCTCCCCTATTTCTGGAACATTCTGACTGCCCTGACAAAGTACCATTTGACCTCTTTCCTGGCTTTTTTTCCATAAGTAAATATCCCATAATATTTGACACTGTTTCCAAAAACATTACCCCAGTACATTAGATTAAATTATTCTTAGATGCAAGCTTCTAGAGTTCCTTTTATAGACACCCAAAGTGGTCTTCATGTAAGTAGGCATGCACCAGTGTCATAGAGCAACTTAGGGAGAAAAAAAATTATTAATTATATAAAGTTCTCTCCTGCAAGTAAGCTGAAGAACTTCTGCCTTTTAGCTATTGATTGAATTCTCAGTGATGACTGAAGAGGAGATGGGAATGAATTAAAACACCCAACTGATAGATAATATATTTTCCAATTTTCTACAGCAGCATGAAGGTCCAGCTGTGTCTGAGACCCTTCCTAGTGCTATGGAAAAAAAGRAAAAAAAAMCAAACCAGTATTTCAGCAGTATCTTTTTCTATGACCTATTTATTTTTCCTAAAAAGACTGCAATGATTCCCACCAACACCCATCTACCACAACACTCCTCATAAATCGTCCTTATAATCACAAGGCAAGTGACCCTGTGGTTTCATACATTGAAAAGAGGTTTAAAAAGATTTGCTCAGTAAAGCAGTGAACAGGAAAAATAATTCCTCTGTCCTTCCAACTGTTCATCTTTGTTTCACTGTACTATCTCAGATTTTCCTGAACCTTGTCCTTGTCCAGGGAATTCAGGATGGCTTCATATYCAATTACTGCTTGAATTTTAAACTRTTGYTAAAATAACRCTGTACCAAAMAASCCCAACAGGGTTTGCACTCTGCAAAGGAAGGGTGCTGTCAGAATACACTCTCCTGTATTAGGTGCCCTCGTGGCAATCCATTGTCTGGCATATCTGACTCTTATGAGGCAAGAAATGTGTTAGACTATTCATTTCAAGAAGGAATTATTTGGACAGAGTCAGGCAGAAAAGGAAAAAAAAAACCAGGAAAAGTGAGGAAGCTTTTGTAATCAACTGATTCAAAGAAAGGAATAAGCACAGTATCTTGTTTAAAAGCAAGTCTAGGTGCTGTAGTTATATGTAAAATGATGAATGAATGGAGCATCCACTCTCTGAGTGTAGTCTATATGTTCACTTTTTCTTTTTCTGTCTTGCAGCACAGACACAGTGCATCTGTGTGTTTTGAACTGGTCAGATGTCCCCTCTGACACTATACATTAAATAATGAAAACCCACAGGATACAGACAGCCAAGCTCTGGCAACAATTTTCTCCCAAATATTACTTGATTGGAAGGGATAAAAAACGTCTTTTGAACCTGCTCTTTCATTGAAATTTGAATTTAAATACTGTAGACATTTTCATAAAAGTAAATAAAATCTCTGCTTGATGGAATGTGGTTTGGTTTTATTTTAAATTTCAAACATTACCTACTTCGCTGTTGTTTATGAGAAGTCAGAGGGGAAAAAGACAAAGAAATATGCAAAACTACTGGAGAAACTATGATTATAGAATATTTTTCAGAAGAAAAAGTTATTTTTCGGCCAGTTTTACAAACCACCAGATCATCTGGAGTCAAAACACCACTGACTACAATGAAACTTTCCAGCACATTGAAGAGTCTAGCCCAAAAGCTGCAGATACCCCTGCTTTCCTTCGTACTCATCTAAGACAAGCCCAGTGTCTCTGCAACAAACAGAAGTGTCTACACCCAAGTTGGCATGCATTTTACAGAGTGCTTTGGTACAGAGGTTAAAACGTGGTGGGTTTGGACCACAAATTCTGAAATGACTGCAGCATAGCACTTGGTTCATTAAAAGAGCTTGATACCTAGACTGATGATAATTCATGACTTCACTTTTTTCATCAACCTAGAATTGTCAAGAATCCAGTTCACTTCTAATGCCAAGAAACTGTTCCATAGGATCTCAGTCCAAAATCCATGAATGAAGAACAGTTTGACCCAGTTGGAAGGTTTCTCCAGAAAAGCACGTCTTTGGTCAATGGAACACAGTTTAGTAACTTCCAGTACACATTCGTGGACAACTCATTCCCTCCCACTCATCACTTCCCACACACTCATCTTGCATTGTAGTCTTTCTAAACTTTAGTGGCTCATGTCCTTGGTATTCCCTTCAATCTCTAAAGCACTTACAGGCAGCAACCACGTCACTGTCCCCCATCTCCATTTGCTCAAACAAACAAGCTGAACTTTTACAGATCCCCAAGACAGAGTCTCTGCTTTCCTATCTTTCCTATTTTCAGAAATAGCTCTCTTTGGTTTTTTACCCTGGATTTGTCTTTCTGAACCCCAGTAACTGGGTCTCATGATGCCTTGCATTTGAAGGCGGTTTGCAAGGGACCTGATCACATGTAGCTCAGTCTCTCTTCATCCTCCTTGAAGGAGTTTCTGCCACAGGAAACATGACTTACACCACCTCTGGCTTTCTCAGCAAAAAGAGACCATTTATAAATAAATAGATAATCAAACAAACCTCCCACCACAACAACTCAACAATCACCACAAACATGTCTTTATTTTTTTTTTCATTTTGACATAGCCAAGAGCACAGGAAAGTGGTGAGAGCGTTGTTGATGTCATGTAATTTAAGTATGCCTGTATGTGTGTATCATCAAATGGATCAATTTCTTAAGAATACTAATTTATTATACTCCATGATCATTAAGGCAAATTGAAAACATAGAGTTTTAGGTGTATGCCTGACATGCACTGGCTTTCACCATGTGCTCCATGTGCTTTATCAAAAACCAATGACAACACCACAACAGGCAAAAGAAATTCCCTGGCCTGGCTGCTCTTGAAATGTGTTTATTTTCTTTAACCTATTTCAAAGGCTGCTACTGAGCCAGAGTATTGTAGCAGGCTGAATATCAATCATTCATTATTGCATTGCTCTGTATCCCTGGGGATGGATGTGAAGATTTTTATTGAAGTTCTAGGCAGTCATGAAGAATTGTACTCTGACATGGAGTGCAGGCATTTACCTGATTTCTCATCTATCAGGAAAAACTCTGCTCTCTGCTGTCCAGTGACACGTGTAAGCAAGGCAGGGCTGCTGAGGAACTTACAGTGGTGGGCAGTGCTGATACAACTCTTTTTTGAAGCTCCATTATTTACTCTGTCTTTTCTTAAAAAACCAACAAAATTGGCTAGAGGGTAACCATGGTGAATACAAGCCTCTCAGTGTGAGCTGAAGATAAAAGTTGTAATGTTTTTTTGTGTGTCTGCAAAGGGCTGAGCAAGAACTCGAGTGAACTGTATAATTTGTTCCAATGATGTGTTAACTCAGATACCCAAGGATAACAATCTGTTGTGACAGCCTCATTTTTCTCTCACACTGTAGTCTCTTTCATGCAGATCCTCTCACCTTACCCTTCAGCTCTCTGTGTGCCTTCCCAGCCAGCCAGCAATGTCTCCTGGCACAGTCCAGGCTCCCTGTTCTGCACCCCTGGGGTGGGAACCATTTCCATAGTGCCATGCCAGCAGATGAAGCACTCCAGGTTAACTATGCTCCTGCAGGACACCCCTGCATTCACACTAAATTTACAGTCTCAATTGAGACATCACCATGTGTGAAGTCTATGTTTTTGAGGCAGTGTTTGGGTTTAGGGCAGATAAAACAGAGAAGCAATGGCTGCCAAACTCCCTCACACCTGAACTTACAGCGTGAAGGTTCTGCTGCTTCCACCACAAAGTCAAACTCATGAGTTAAAACCCTTTTCAGCAAGGCACTGTTAACTCTCAGCACAGTGATGGATGCACAGACATTCCTGGGGATTCAGGTAGAAGCCTGTGCTGAACAACTTGTCGGCACTAGGGGAAAACTTCCTCACCAGTTTCTCAGATGTGGCTGACTGCACAAGTGCTTCCACTGAAAAGTCATACAAAATAATTTCACTTAACGTTAAGGATGTTTTTGGCTGGGCTGAGTGCCCTAGCATAAGGCAGAAAGATCTGAGATTGAATTAACCAATGTTTGGTCTGGAATGCCAACTAACAGATGAGTGGCTAGTTTCAGTCCTTTGGGTTTTGTAGGGGGTCTTTTATTTGTTTGTTTTTTTTTTTAATTTGTTTTTTCATTATTTTCCAGCCACTTGTGGGTCTTACTGAGTAGGTGAGGACTTCTATTATGGCTTGGGGAAGAGTAAAACAAATTAAAATAAGTGGATTTCATTGACTTTAAATCAATTGTATTTTGTCCTCACACTCTGCTCTCTGCAGCCTACCAAGATGCAAAAGGCCATTTGCTGAGCACTGGGCATTTTGGAAAGATGGTATGAAGTTCTATCTGTTCTACATCTAGAAATTTGTTACAGGTATGAAAACAGTTCTGACATGGCCACATCAGGGAATGACACTTTCATGGGCTCAGGATGGGACCAACATAATTTGGTGGATGTATTTTATCGTTCTACAGGCAACTGTAGGTTGTATCCATGCAGTGTCCTGAGGGAAGATGTCATTCACTAGGGAAATAGGGGAATTTGGTTAAAGAAACCTCACCATGCAGTACCTGTAAGACACAGACAAAGCCCTAGATGTAACAACCAAGCCTAGAGAGATCAGGGTGAACTTTGTGCTTCTCACTGGTGGGGAGCCAAGGAGAAGCCAAGAAGCCAGGACAGCTCTCCTTCAGGACTGTGCATGACATACCCTGAGGAGTCTGGGGGAGTCATGGCTACAATCAGGTGGAGCACTCCTAATGCCTCTCCCACAGATTGCTGCTGGGCAGCTTGTGCAGAGCTCTACCTCTTTTTTGTCCTGTGACAACACAACATTTCTTAGTGCTAAAAATGGGAATATGCATTTTTAATAACTTTTTTTTCATCTTGGCAGATACAGACTGAGAAATGCAGACGAGCAAATAAGACCCTTTAAGGCCCTCAAAGTAAATGGCTTTTAGAAAGGCCACACTCCTCTCACTAATTGTTTAGTATTTTCTCAAGGTCGAGCAAAGGGCTYTAATCAATAATAAATTGCACACAACAAGCTAGACAGGTTAAGTAGACTTAGAACTCTTGTCAAAGTACATGACATTAATTAACATTATGAAAGCAAAATAATAGTAGTACCCCATAAAAACTGCATTAGGAAGGAGATAGAATAACACAGGTCATGTTAACTTACTGCGTAAGGGAAAGGAGGGGGTGGCATTTTTTTCTGGTGAGAATTAGGAAACTATGTAGTTCAGAAGCTATAAAGAGACCTCAAATATAGATCAGAGGTCTCAGGTGGTGCTAGGGGACTCAGATGAAGTTCAGCTGAGAAATGCTGGGGTGTTATGTTGATATTAGGTTCACTTGGGCTAAATGTTGCAATTTTACCCTTTGTTTTGGAAAAAAAAGAAGGAAGGGAAGAAAAGAAAGACAAAAAGAACAAAATATATGAGGGAAGTCAGTAAGATAGAGCAAAGAGAAAAAGCAAAACCTAAGAGATTCATCCTAGCCAGACCTATGACTTCCTTTCTTTTTTCTCCTGTCAGTAGTGGATGCACATGAACCAGCCAGAAGAAAGGAAACAAGAAGGGAAAGAGAAAGAGGGAGAAACTGTACCTTCAAGGGTGACAGGGTTGCTGCTGTTGTGTGTTCTACCTGTGACACTGATTCTCTGAGTACTTCACTCCACACTAAGGAAAAGCAGCAGTATCAAAAGCTGCCCTTGGCTGCACCAGAATTCAATCCAGCCTATGCTGGAGTGACCTGTTTTGTGATCTACTGCTATGACCTTGCTGCTGATTTGTGGCTTCTTGCCTGAGACAGTGCAAGGAGTCATAAAAAGTTTTTGKTTTTTTCTTTTTAATTCTMTRCTGCTGCCATCAATAGCTCCTCTTTGGGTGTGCTCTGCAAGCCTGTGAAATAAAACAACTCCCAGGCCTCTTGACCCTTCTATCATTTTCTCTTCCACTATCTTTTTGTGCCATGTAGGAACCATAAAAGAATAAAAACTCAGCAAACTCTCCTACCAGCTTGTGATGCACTCTAAGTACATTCTTATAGCAAATTTAATGTTAATGAGCACCAATTACTCTTGGAAATCATCATAAAAGGCATAAAAAGGCTGATACTGTATATTTGATATACTCTGGAGACTATCTCCAAGATGGAAGTGCAATTTTGAGAAACATCTACAAATTCCCTCCATGGGAAGATGTTAATTTCTGAGTACATGGTGTGTTCGTGGTTTGGGTATCCATCACATTTATGGGCCAGGCCAATACTCATCTTTGAGARGATGGAATTTGCACCCTTCTGTAACAATAAAAATTATTTTACTGAGAAGATCTCTTTAAGATTGTTACTGTAAAATACTGTCATTAAATGTTTAAGAGATAATCAGCCTTTATTCTCAGTTGTGCAGACAAGGCTTCTTTCAGAAAAAAATTAGAGTGGCATAAAGTGAATAAGCAAGGCAGAGAAATTGTTCATAGTTCTGTGAAATTMTATTGATTATAAACATAAGAACAATAACAATAGTAATGCTACTACTACTAACTCAGCAACCATAATTTCTAGCCAGTAATTCACACCACAGTTAAGTTAATAGGACTTCTCAGGGTTGTAATGTGATGTCTCTCCTGTTTGCTTGTGTCAAAGGAAGACATCGCTCACAATGAGAGGAATTGGGAGCTGGATTTCCATGCTAACTCACATGGGCTCCTTGTATTGCCCTGAACCTCAGAAATAAAAGTAAATGGTTGAGGAAAGGCTATTCTGGCATGGTTGCAGCTTGGAAAGCCATAGCTGAGCTATTTTTGAGCTGCTGATACTACTGGAGACCCAGCAACAAGAACTTCAATATAAAAACACCCCCTTTCCTTTGCACATCTGACAATCCTAATGCAATTACCTGCATGGCACTCCTGCAGGGTCAGCAGGTGCTATTAGCCTTGACAAGAAACTGTCTGCTGGGACAACCTTTCCATGGAAAATCTGTGATTGCCAGAAAACTGAGCAGAAAGTGGAACATGGATGGTAAGGATGAGCCAGCTGGAGGGACTGCAGGGTGAGGGGCTTYCCCTGCCCCCAGCACATTGTGATTTCCCATGAGTCATTTGGAAGATATTAACAGTCACACAAGCCACCCCAAAAATAACATTTGTTCTCCTGCTGGAATGAGTGACATTTAATTATAGAGGAGAAATATAAATATCGTTGAAATATGTCCACCTCTGGAAGGCTCCTTTAATATCCCCAAGTAGCTGCCAGATTTGTCAAATAATAAATCAAAGTCACTTCTCTCCAAATAAGAAAATGGCAACCAATAAATCTCTGCACCAACCATTACCAGGTACAAGTACTTTGTATTTGGGAACAATTCCATCAAACAGAACATGGCCAGAAAAATCCAGCTCCGTGTTCTGCAAGAGGCTTGCTTTGCACATTTCTGTACCAGAGCAAGTCTTCCTGTGACTTTCCTGGTCCAGCCTTCATGCCACAGAAGGCTTCTGTCAGGCCAGTGCAGTTCTTTCCACCACCCTGAGGAACTCTCAGCAGAGCATCACAAAACTGTGGGGTGTCAAAAAAAACTGCAGCCCTCTAATTAAGAATCCAGTCCATGAATATTTACGTTTGTTGTTATTTGTGATTCTTCTTACAAATATTTTAACTGCATAATTTATAAAATTTGTGCTTTCATGGACTATATATAAAAGTAATTATATTATTAACTGCCTTATTTTTTTAAGGAAGGATTTAGTAATAATACACAAGCTCAGTCACTTATGTTTCATATTCATCTTAACTACTGTTTTCATGAGAGCCTATTCTGCAAAATGGGTTAGAAGGCAATCTGTCTGGATTTGTCTCAAATCTAACCATTTTTCATATACTTCACATCCATTGCTCACTGYAATGCCACAACCTTGGCAGTGATTGTATCATCAAGATAACAAGGTTCTGTCTGCCCCATAACAAATGCAGTCCAGGAAGGTAACATAATACTCTGGAAGTAAGAATTAATCTTTTAAAGCCAATTCTATTGCTAATAGCAGGGCTTTCTGTTGAATGCTCATAAGCACTGAGGMAAGTTGGAYTCTTCAAGGTTTGGTGTCAGCCCTCTCACAGTCTCCTCTGTGCAGCTTTGGGAACATGCCATTCCTCAGGATCAGRCATTTTTYAAMTTGTTCAAATAMAACTATTGRYATTTTCCTAGGAGGYAGARTTTTCAGTCTGTGATTAGGGTTTGRAAAAAACCCATGCRTTTATCAGATTTCACTGTCCTTCACAGTTCTTCTGTGAAAAGTCTTGCTTTCTCTTATATAYRAGTTTCATGGACATTATACSAGTTACTGACACAAAAATTCCTAAAATGTTTTCCATGATGAGCTTGGGTTTTACTGGATATGGAAATAGAACCTAGAAATCACTTGGGGGTAGGGRAAGTGTATGCTGGAATTAATATTGTCTGTGACAAGGTATCCAGTGCACACTATTTGAAAGTGCAGCAACTTTTTGCCCTGCAGTTCAAACTGGATAATGAAAAGGAAATTGAAATTGATATTCTTCTGACAAGAGCTGTTTTCAGTCATCTCTGCTTTGATACATACTCAGGAGGCTACTTTGGCTGCACTGCAGTTCTAGTTAAACACACCTCTCAGTTCTGCTTTTAGTGAGCAGACGCTCACATCAGTGAAACCACAACCAAGGCTGGCATTAGTTGACCATGTCAGTAAGACATCCAATAGCAGGACTCCCAGATCCCATGGGCAGGTTTCAGTTTGCCAAAGTCAGTAGCCAGATTCTCAGAAGTTTTTGGCACATTGGATGCAAAGTTGAGTGCCTGAAAGGGAGCAAAGAGCCTGTGAAAGTCTGGCTCCTGTTGAGCAGGGAGACTGAGCTGGAGACTGGCCCTTTCAGGCACATTGAAACTTGCCCAATTTCTGCCAGCCCTGGCCATGTTCAGTAGTTA
This sequence comes from Alauda arvensis, assembly GCA_902810485.1. Taxonomy (NCBI): domain Eukaryota; kingdom Metazoa; phylum Chordata; class Aves; order Passeriformes; family Alaudidae; genus Alauda; species Alauda arvensis. The sequence goes on from CADDXX010000589.1 coordinate 11,874, forward strand.
ATTCAGCAGTGTTCTGGCACTGTGGCTGTCAAATGAGCACCTCTCTTGGGTTCTGAAGTGCCCCACACACAAGCAAAACAACAGACCCAGAGATATACACACAAACAGAGACTTCTCTTGTCCCTGGCATGTCTTATCAACACTTTCAAGCTTAAGAAAAATTGCCCTTCATTCTGCACAATCCCACCTCTGACACCTCACAGCTTCCTGCTAAGCTGCACAACTCYCAGCACTAAGCAGTGTTTTTATCATCATTTGACAATTGTGAGCTCATGGAGTTAAACACTCCTAACTTGGCTCTCAACTCCAGCTGCCCTCTGCACTTTGCCAAGGCTCCTGTAAGAGTGCCAACACAATCAGCTTCTGCTGGGGACAGACAAGAGCTGGTCTGCCTTTTCAGGAAGARCTTTTCTATCTGTAGTGAAACACAGAATTTTGCCTAATATATCTAGAAAGATATACACACATAATAGAAGGAAATTGTGTCTGGCTTGAGAGAAATTCCCAGTTCTTGCATTTCCTGACTTCTATCATGGCTCCTCACACAACAGTTTTTGTTATTTACATTCCCATTTAATTGGGGCTAGGACACAACTGAAATTACAGATAACCTTGACTATCTAAAGCACCAATTTAGGTTTGTAACTATTTAATAATTGTTTTAAAATGTTCACAACAATTTGATATTCTGAAGCTTATTAAGAGTGAGTGTTAGACAGGAAGAGCACATTGCCTATAAGACAGACAGAAGTCTTTTTTCTGATRAAATAGGATAAAATAAGGTAACATTAAAGAAACTGCTATGGGTTAGCTGTGCTGAACAGTCAGAAAACTAATATCTGTGCTCTTGGCAGGCTGACCATCCAGAGCTAGAGACTGAGACAGCCCAGGACACAGAGGACGGAGGTCTCCCATTTCCCTCTGTGGAACAACAATCAATAAAAATTATCAAATTTCTGTCACAATCCTGGAAAGAGAAGATTGATGAAGAAAAATTATTGAGTCTGATCTAAAGCTAGTCTCAGCTRCAAGAGAGTCAAAATTCTTCAGCTTCAGTAGATCAGGCCTTCAAGGTTGTTTCTACTGATTGATGTTTCACTGTTGTTTCAGATGTTGCCAAATAGCATAAGTACTAATAAATTCCCAGGAAAAAACAGATTAAATAGACAGTGAACCAGACTTGTGCATCCTGATCAGTCTCTCCTTAAAAAACATAATTGGCTAAAAGTATCTTTGACTTCTCCTTGAGGCTGCACAAGTATTTTTCATTGCATAGGTCATMTCTGAGAGAGCCTCCAGAGAAAGTGTGATACTGGCTTTCAGTTGTTTTTTAAAAGATTTGGCTCCAATAGAAGAAATAAAGCCAAGACAGCAGCAAAAATACTCTCTGCATTGCCCTATAAATATTAAGTTCACARTGTAATATGTGTCAATTAAGGATGATCTGTGCTGTAGGCCAATATACAATATAGCAAACAATGGAATAAGATCAGTGCCATATTTTAAAACATAACATCCAAACAGCCATAATGCAGCAAAGCCCTATAGTGTGTCTGAACTCAAATTAATATAAAACCATGCTTAGGAGATATATAGATTACATAGTTCTCCTGACAATTCCAGCCAGGACCATTTACATTTGCCTTGTTCTGTTTTTCTGTTCTGTTTGTAAGTTTTATTCCTGAAGTACAGAGCAAACATCGAGTCTCCTGGAAGCCAAAGGCAAAACTTGGTGAATTTTTTTGTTTTTGTGGTAATAAAAAGAAAAATCAATAAAAGAAATTAAGGAAATAATATATTCAATACATTTAGATGGGAAGATATTAAAAATACATCTTTTGCTATAGTCATAGGGGAACTTCCAAGAAAAACTTTAGTAAAATCCATGATCATTTTATACAGAGATTGACAGAAAGATAAGTAAGTCATTTAAGTAATTTGTTATTAAGTAATTAAGTAAGTTAATTTGTGTGATCAAAATTGGCTTGCCTTTTTTTGTTTGTTTTTGGGGTTTTGTTGTTTGTTTTGTTCTGATGTTCAGGACATAACCAGGTGTAAAAACCACACCTGGAAGAGAAAAAAAACTCCGCATCTCTTCCAGTGTGATTAAATGAAAATAATTGCAAGGCTCTCTACCAAAAAAGAGGTTCAGACATATTGATATGAGCCCTGAAAAGTTACACTGGCTCACTTGCTGAAGCAATAGTGTTTTGAATGTGGAAGTGGAAATGCAAAAGCAGTTATCAAAAATATTTGAATTTTAAATATAAATACTTATTTTTAAAGTCCGATCAACATACCAATAAAGAAAATCTGCTATGTCTTGATGGTTTATCTCTGAAATCCTCCTCTGAGGATTACATATTRTTTAAGATGACAAGCTTTTGCCAAATTAAGTTTCTCTTTCTTAATAAAAGAGAAACAAGACAAAAATTGATGGCCCTTGTTTTTTAGGCATCCAAACTCCATGTTCTGCAGGTTCTTTCAGACCTTTGATTTATGCTGTTACCTCTGGTTTGTKTGAAGGACTGAGTAAGAGAGAATTTGGAGGGGTTTTTCCCCCTAATAGAATAAAGAGATTACAAGCTGCAAGGGTAATATTAMGGATTTCATTAGGGTCCATAAGCAGGTGTTTGATTTCTGGAGTTTTATTCACAGATTCTTCATAGCCAGAGCTGCTTAAAAGCAACCCCTTCACTCAGTCCCATGTTCGCTTTGGTCACTTGTCTAAATCCACCCTTCTGCAGCAGACATTGGCCATCCTGCCTTCACTGGAAGCTGAGCAAGCAAGGTGGTAAAAGTTGCAATATCCCCAGCCATTTACAAGGAGACACAATTTATTTTTGCTGTTCAGGCCAGCAGTCCACTGAACCACATTTCTATGCCTTGCCGCTCTTCATTGTGCTCCTTTTGGACAAATTATTACCATGTATTTTTGCCTTTGGTTGTCCGCTTTACAACTAGGAAATATGTTGTGTGTTTTTAACAAACACTTGGAATTCTACTGAGTAAAAATCCAAAACAAGCTACCAAACAAAACAAACCAAAAAACCCAAAGCAACAGAAAACTCTCCTTAAGAGAGTTTGCTATGATTCATTATCTCACCTCCAAGATGTGAATTACCAGCCAGAGGAAATAAGTGCTACATGACACCTTCAATGTTCAGAGACAGAATTTCAGAAGCTTGATTTAATGATGAGTAAAATAAAATCGTAAGATTTTAACCCCTGATTAAAAGAAATGCATAGTTTTTAAGGGAAAAGGCTTTGCATCTATTAASAATCCCTGCTAGCATCCATGACTCAAGAGGAARCATTTAATTTTGCCTTCTTTTCTGCTATTTTTCTCGTATTTTTGAATGATGTGGAGAGGGTGGAAGTTATTCCACTGAGCAAATTTCAGCCAATAAACTGACAGTGAAGTGAATGAGGCTCTCTACACGACAGTTCCTTCTCCCTGTGTAATCGCCAGGGAAGTCTATCTATAAATGACCCTTGGTTTCCATTTACAAGCCTATCATCTCAGTAGGAAAAGTCTTCTAAAGCCTTCTGACTTAGAGAGAAAAAGCTCTGATAGCTGGCCTAAGGGCAATTTCTTCCTTCTGTTTACTTCTTTGAGAGGCAGCAGCCCAAATACATTACTGCCTAGAAAGTCCTGCTCATAAAATGGGATGGAAGGGGGAAAGGTGGGGGGTGGAATGTRGAAGGGAACAAAATAAAAAGAGATCCAGAGCTGAGGCAGAGAGARAATCAGGGTATTGCATCCTTTAGTGCAAGCAGCATGTGTGTCAAGAAGTGCATGATTAGGATTTAACCCAAGGTCCACCCCACTACAGCCTCCATTATTTTTGTGGGACCACACTCATGCAACTTTYCCTGACAGTACAACTTATTTTAAAAAAGCTCTTTGTCATGAGAGGCATTGCAGGACCCCACAGAAAGCAGGTAATCATCACCATGCTCTCTTGCCTCTAACTAATTCTTTCAGGCTGACATAACCTATTAAAATAGAACCCAGTCCCTGCCTGGATCAAACTTACAGCATGGGCTTAGACCAGCGTGGGCACTTGCTTGCAAGGCATTCTGCTCCCTGCACAAAGGAAAAAAAGGACTGACTTTTCCTTCTCTCTTAAAAATGATCCTCCACAACAGTGGCATCCTCCACACTTCCACAGAGAGCAGCAATCATTTAGGACTCTTAATTGGTGTATGTGACACAGACCCCATCATGAGGGACCACGTGGTCTCAGTGAAAAAGTCTCCATTGATAGCAAAAGATGTTTAATGATAATCAGGAGAGGTCAAGGCCCTGGACAGCTTCCTTGCCTAGACAATTCAGCAGAATAAAAGAAAGTTTGGTTTTGTTTTCCTTTTGAGCTCCTGGTGCTGATAAAGCTTGAGCAGAAGAGTTCCAGAAGCCTGGGAAGGTTGCAGTGGCCATTGCCAAAGTCGTCTCCATCAGCTCCCACAGAGGGAGCTGCCAACAGCAGGCTCACATTGCTGCTCCAGCTGACAGTACCATGGAGCTGCTAAAAGCTTTTCCCTCTGGAAGAGCCCTCATCTGCCACACATGGGCACAACAATGCTGAGAGAATAGATCTCATCCTGTTGGCAAGGAACCAGAGTGTTTCTTTCGTGCCTTGAGGGGCCTGCCTGTGTCCCTCTTCACAAATCACACAAAACCTCTCATTCCCTATCACTGCATCTCCTCCTTCTGGCCTCTTCATGGGGGGAACAACAGCTGAGAGCCTCCCRACCCATGCATCCAGCCTTCCTCCAGCAGGCTTTTACACCTTCACTAGCATGCCAGAAACAGCCAGAAACAACCACCCCAAAACCCTATTGAAACTCCTTAAATACCACACTCCATGGCAGGGCTGCTGTTGCATTTCTAGGAAGCTGTAGATTTCTTTAAAGATGCCCATAAGCCTTGTTATTACCTGACATAGCTCACCTGAAGATAAATGATTCTATATGACACATAATTAAATCTGGCTAATTGCTGTCAAAAAATACCCCCTAGCAGTGAGAAATCTCTGGTGCTGCCTGAGCTGTACTCAAAATTCAAGGTCAATGTCTTTCTAGATTTGTCTAGAACAGCCTTGAGCCCAGCAACACTGACTCTGAGACAAAGCTCAGTAGGGAAACTGAGACTTGACAAAGTGYCTCAGCAAAGATGCACAGCTTGGAACAATCAGATAATTTGTAGTAATTGCAGGTGTCTCATGCAGAGGCATGAGAAGCCTCCCGTGAGTCAACGTGCACTTAAGTTGGATTTCTTCCAAGAAGATATTTGACTTAGGTTTTTTTTTTGATCAGAGCCAAAAAAGGAATTAAAAAAGCTTTTAATCACTCTAAGAATCCCATTTAATCAGACTACTGTCTGAGTTTGTTTCTTTAGCACTGATGAATTAACCTAATCACAGTGTGATTTAGCTACGAGTGTTGGTTGCCTGCATTCGTGTCTGCTACAAACCTTGCTTACAGAAAAAGATTGATAAGAGGTTTTAAAAGCTGCTACCCCCCTCCCCTGATGAAATTCATGAATTTCCATGTTCAGACCCTGCTATTTTCATTGTCCAAATGAAATTTAAATAATTACTATGAACTATCCTATGATTTTAACTATACAAACTGAAACCAAGTAAACAAATCCAGTGTTTTCTGACTGGACTTGATATTAAAGGGGAAAGGAAGGTAAGAATCTGAAGTATCTTGGGCCACATGTCACATGACTTATTTTGCCATCATATTCTCTACTTTTTTCCCCTTCTTGGGAAATTCATTCAGACATTGGACTCAGAGTTTTTAATCTGGCAATTTTGAAATGCACAAGGTAATGAAAAATCAGCCTACTGTTGAATTTGGGAAGGAACCACAGTCACAGGTGAGACAAACTTGCTAATACAAAGTCAGAGTTAACAAGATTAGAACAAGTTTAAACTCCTAGCCCAGTGGAGTCATGGCCAGAGAATTCTTCTGAAACCATATGGTATCTGCCATGAGAATGTCAAGAAACACTGTTCTTAGCCACATAGCTGTCTGAGGGATGGCAGATGGAGGAAAGAGTACATGTGCCAGCATATCTAATTATCTTAGAGGCTCTTAATTCCTTTGCTGTTTTTTAAATGTCACTCTGTCAATATCTGATCCAATGACCATGGAAGGGGAGGGGAGTTTCTCAGCTGACTCTAGTGGGTGCTGGCCTCAAACCCACACAGTTTAGGTAAGAAAGTATTTAGCTGCTGGCTTGTTGCAGAGTTGTTTGCAGGACACAGGGAAGAGAAAAGAGTGGATCAAAAGCAAGATGGAAATAAGGCTACTTCTGAGCATAAAATGCTTGGGGATTTGCTGGGAGTCYATAGTAAAGTCGACATTTCACCCTAAATCCAGATTTAGAATTATTTCATGTGTGCTTTTAGCAATAGAAAAACACCCTTAAAGCTGGTTTCCTTTTATTTTTCTTCCTCTCAGAAAAGATTTATTTTTTTCTCCCAGTTAAAGCTCTGCTGCTTTTTCTGTTCCCATGATGTTTTCTCATCCCTATCCCTTSCATGCTGACATGCTGCAAGGCATCAGTGCCAGGGATCCCACTTCCCAAGGGTGGACATTTGTCACATCAGCTGCCTGGCTGGGTCCAGTTGCTGTGCTTCATCCCATGCCAAATTTCCCTATCAYAGGAAAAACAAGGCATACAGCAGAGGGACAGGCACTCACCTACTGTGAGGGCTCCAAAAACTTGAAGGGCAGAGCTTCTTCTGCATAAGGGAATCTCGTGCTGATTCATGGCACAGCAGAAAGATTCAGGCTGGCTGGGCAAAGAGATCATTTTCCTTTGCTTTGGGAAGGAGCTGGCAGACTGTGCAGGAAACCTCTGCTCCAGAGCAGCAGTGACCTTGKTAATGGTGCCTGCTCATGCTGGGCTGGGAGATCCTCTCACGTTATTTATCTGCCAAGGGGAGCCAGGCTGACACCTGCAGCCCAGACAGCCCTGACACAAGCCAGTGTGACCAGTCACACGAGTTCAGCTCTGCCAGCCTGAGCTAATCCATGGGAAGGGGTCAGGGACTGACCAGTGACCTGTGCTTGGATTACACATTCCTCAAACAAAGCTCACAGGGGAGGAAAGGAAGCGTTGCCATTTCTACCTCACCCACATGAAGGTGCGGGTACACGGGTGATGACAGCACTCAGAGTTCACCACAAGATTTGTAATCCAGCCCTAAACAYTATCAATATCTTGGGGCATCTTACTCAGCTTGGAATGGCATTGAAAATAAAATCAGGTCCTCTGGCTGTGAGCCAGTCAGGTTTAGAGAGGCATAGTTTGAATAACTACACTTTTCCCCTGCTGTGTGCCTGGGCATGTCTTGGTGTTAGATGAAGGAGTAACATTTCCAGCAAAGCAGCCTGCTTTTGTTCCACCTCCCCTCTGAGGTCTGAAATCTATTCAAGTCTGTCCAGCCCTTGATTTGCACTGCACAAGACAATACCAAAATGAAAATGGTCTGAATCTGTCACTCAGGGAGAAAGAAAGGTGTCATTCCAACTCTGAAAATATAGTTATTATGGAGACAGAAAAAAACTACTTACAGAGCAGAGGGTTTGCTCACAAATGTACATTGCTGCTTATTCTTGTGACAGGCACACAAKGAAGTTTGCAAAGGTTTAATCACAATTTCTACACAAGAATATGGTCAGAAACTCTGTCCAAGCAGACCCGTAGTTTTCAGTGGCTGTGATTTTTTTTTCCTAAGGAAAAATTTTTGCTTTGGTGGACATTATTTCCATAGCACACATGTCTGGACTGGCAACTATGCTGGGTATTTTATAGCTCATCCCCTAACCCCTTGCTCTATTTTATTAGTTTCTGTTTTAGAATTATTGTCTAATGGGAAGTTAGATCTTTAAACAGAGTTTTGAATTGAAATCTTACTGAATGCTGGTTTTGGCTTGAGTTTGTTTCACTTAAGGATTCTGCCTTGAAAAAAAATGGATAGGAAGCTTCATACTTTGCAAAGAGCTTTCCTCTTTTCTTGTGTTTTTTAAGTCTTTATAGCAACTTCTGCAGGAAGCTTCCAAAACTCAAATCAAAAGAAAGAAAAAAAAATTAAAAAAAGGAGAGAGATCCTAATCTTACATGGGCTGATACAGGACAATTTTGTCAGTTTTATATGGTTCATGARGAACTGTAGTCAAAACTAAAGATATTTTCCTTCTTTCCTCGTACAAATAAACATAACCAACTAAACACATTCCCCAGTGTAACCAACCCCTAAACTCTGAGACAAAATTTCTCTTTTTTTTCTGACTTGATATTCAAAATTATGTTGTGTAAGTTTKTAAAAAAGGTTTCATATGAAAAACATACATCATTTCCCAACAAAGATTTAAATTCTTTTTAAATTGACTTCCTGGTTTTGGCTCAACATTTTCTACTCCACAATTTTAACCACATTCATAATCCACTCAGCATATGGCAAAATCTAAGAAAATTCAGTCAGAAAACCATTAGAGTAAGTGGAATGAGACACATTGCCTGTTTAGCCTTATATATTGCTTGCAGGAATTGCTTTTGCTTCAAGGGAAAGAAGTTTTACTTAGCATGTAGATCTTCAATTATTAAGTGTAATGACTCAGAAGAAAATGCTGYTATTTTCTGTCCCCTGGAGATAAGCAACTTATGACTTCAAGCACAATGGTAAATATCCCAAAGCTTGAATTCTGGATAGCAGTATTATTTCTACAACTTTGCAAGTCAATACAGAATTCCTACTTGTTTAGCAAACCCCAGTGCTGTGTGCATCGAGATGTGAAGTGATTGGCAAACTCAGCCAAAGGAAGGAAAAAGAAAAAAAAAAATGTATCAAATTATGGAAGCACCTCACTAGAGGGCTGAGAAGAAACACTTATTTTCCTTTAGTTGCTAGTTTGAAAGCAGGTCAGTCCTCATCAACAGATATAATCCAAAGGCTGGTATTGAAGCATTTGACTCAGATAGGATGCAGGGATTTTTTCCCAAATTACAGGGCTGAGTCCCTGCATTTRTTGCAGCTGTGTAGGAGATCAGACCCTGAAGGTGTGCAGAGAGCCCAGCCTAGAGAGCATTCCACACTACCAACCACAAAGCTTCCTAGGAACCCTTCTGAAAAACTGAAACACAATTGAGCTGTGGAGCAGATGGGAAAGATCAGTTTCCCACCTAAAATTAAAAGTACCTGTACTCTTGAGGTGGAATTAATCAGCACTTTTATTAAATGTTATGCTTCATTTTTCCCAAAGTAAATAGAAGTTGCCCTGCCAATAAAAAAATATTACTACAAAAAACAAAACCAGAAAAGTTTTATCATTGTATTCTTGACTTCAGGTTGCATTACCAAAATTTGATCTGTGCATAATTAATAGCTTCCTTTAGCTGATTTGCTTAATCTTGACTTTTGAAAGTATTTATTATATGGGGAATTCTCTTGAATTTCAGATCATTTACTACAAATTCTTTGAAAAGATAGTAAAGCTGATAACACAATGAAACTTAAGAAGTCTGTTTGATACCAAAAAGAAGAAACACAATATTTTAATATTAGAAAGTTCTGTGAGAGCCAGCAAAGAAAATAAGCTATCTGCTGGATAGGAAGACTTCAGATCTTAAAAATATTAAATACCAGCTCCAGGCACACCACTCAGTTCCTTTGGCAGCAAAGCAGGGATCTCTCATCCATAAAAGCAAATAAATTCTGGAAGTGATCRATGCAATCCTGATGTGGCAGGTGTCCAAATCAAGCTCTGTGTACAAAGATCCATGAGGTCACCAGTGCTCAACAGTGGGCCATGAGGGACATTTTCAATAGTTTCACTCAGAAAGCACACTGGTAATAAACATACTGCATATCAGGAGTGTTATATATCTTTCACTCTACTTTGAAAATTCTGGTTTGTTATGAAATTTCTGTTTACTATTTAACAAACAAACAGCATCTGACTACATCAGAGCCATGAGCAATGAGCAATAAATCACAGCAGCAGTCAGGGTAACAGAATTGTTGAGGAAAGATGGCATCTGTGCTGCAAAGGGACATATTTACAGATGYCATCTCCTCAGGAGAAGTTCTGGAACAGCAAGAAATGAATGATGAAAGGCATCAATGTTTATCAAGTTGGGTTGATCATGGACAGAAGAATTATTTCAGAGAGGGATKTAAGGTTTGGAGGAGAGGTTATAGAGATGACACCATGCTCTGGTGTTTCCTAGAAGCAGAAGCACAGGGATCATGGCTGCCAGTGCAATGCACTGAGCCTCACTACCTGYCCTGCAGGTCCTGGACCACAATCCACAACTCCTTCAATGTGTTGATTCTGAGCTGCAACAACACTTAAAGCCAGAGACTTCAGTGTCTCTAGCCCAAGCACACCAGTACAGAAACACAGGTACAGGTATCCAAGCCTGTCTCTTGAGACAGTTGTGTATGAACCATCAACATCTACCATCAAAATGTAGTGGAAGCATCCCACTGATGGCTTAAAGACCAGGGCCAGGCACAGCTTGGAAGATCTGCACAAACATAGGAATTACAGGTCTCAAACACAGGGAGGATTATCCTGTTTCACCCTAAGCACAAAAGGCTAACAGAGAGGCAGATGGATGCCTTTTGGGACATACAGAGAGGTGGACATGTTGACCACATGGTGTTGCTAGCAGAGAAGTATATTTTGTGACCTGGGCTTAAAGAAAAATTGCAGACTGAACAGTTACTTCTGGTGTGACTAGAAGGAAAATACTACACAAGACCACTGAGAATCTGATCTAGCTGTGGAAAATGTATAAAGATTCTTAAAAATCATAGATTATCCTGAGTTGGAAGGGACCCACAAGTACCTGACACTCCCCATCATGAAGAAGCTGTAGGATGCTATGAGATCTCATCCCAGTCTCCAGTTTAGGCTGAACAAGCCAAGTTCCTTAGATGGTTTCTTCTCCAGACCCTTCATCATTTTCCTTTGGATGCTGTCTAATGGCTTTATACCTTCCATATATTTTGGTGTCCAAAACTTCCCAAAGCCCAACACTCAATCATACCCTGAAGAAATACTGTTATCTATGTCTTTTGTCCTGGAAATAAAGACCAAGCCCAAAGCAACAAAATATTAAAGGCGTGGATACCATAATGGAGATCTGAACAACAGAAAACAATCTCTGCTTAGGATGCAAATGGTGTATTAGATAATAGTAGGAGGGAAAAAAACTGAATATTTAAGAATAATATTTCTAGTTCTTCCCATTTTGRTGGGAAATAAATGTTWTCTTAATCATGTRCATTGTGGTGCAGCAGAAGTTACCYTACAGKGCAGGAAATATTCTTCCAGGAAAAAATGGATTCAAAAGACCGAGGAATGAAGAAGGAAAAACCAACAACAGAAGCCAAAACAAACCCTGAATAGAGAGAGCCTTAATTATACATGTTGAATAAGATGCTCCCTGGCAGCTTTTGTTTAACACAATTTTAAGGCAAAGTCCTTTAAGCACTGTGGAGAGAATGTAGGTGATGAATCAGGCTGCTCATTAAGTGCTGTAATTCTGAAATATTTTGCATTTCCTGTTCAGGTCCTGGTTTAGGCCTTTTTTTGTGTGTGTGTGTTAGTGATAAACCTCTGCAGGGAAAATAGAGGGGGCTAAATGGATAATCCCAATTAAATATGACAAAAACATTTATCAGCCTAACAGCACATCTTTTCTCTCCCTTTCCTTGGGCAGTACATCYCTGCAGGAGGGAACCCTCCAGAAAATCACCTGGGCACCAACAGTTTTGATAATGAGAGAGATGAGCACAGCTGCACAAAGGGCTTGCCTGCTGTCTTTACAGCCAGACTGCAAGGGGTTTGACACTGTTCTGAAGGCTGCATTAAGAGCACCATGATGGCCATATCTCTGTGAAACATCCCATTACCTGGGAAAAAGTACGTGATGTTTTGAGGGAAAACGTTTTTTTGACACTGTGTGTGAACACAGCTCCTGGCCATGGAAATATGGTGTTCTTTTCCTCTTAAAAAACACCCCCTTAACCCCAACACCAGTTCCTGCACAGACACATCTGATCCTATTTGACAGCAAAGAGACTTGAAAGAGTTGAGCTTTCAAGATCTATTCTAGTTCTGCTTTTCCAGTTTAGGTCTGGTAGGGAAGATCAGGATGTAAGTTAGCTCATCATGAAATGAAATTCAAATAATTCTCTGGTATTCATCACAAATCCCCTGGAAATGAAAAGCCAAACAGACTCTTGACATTTATGTAGGTCTCTCCCTGCCTAATTGCAATGAAAAGATATTTGTATTAATTGAATTTCTTTCTGGTTTAAGTCTCTCTTGGATTCATATTCAGGGGATTTTGTGTTAAATCTCAATATCTAAAAAAATAAAAAAGAAAATACTAGTGATGGTGTTTGATTTTTATCATCTGTWCTTATGACATGGTTGCCATGTTCCTCTGATACACTTCACCTCTGTGAGCTCATTCAAGGGCACTGGGGCAGACCCCAATCTAAGCATAGAAGTGATGTTCATGGCTATGCACAGATTAAAGCTAAATGTCAAATTACAGAAGGAGGCATTGTAAAGGGTAAGTATTAAAAAGTAATAACCCAGCAAAAAAATGCTTGGAGCAAATGAACAGTTTCACTGAAATTCCCTTYGTATCAAATTGTAGACTTTTGCCCTTTGCTCAGTGTGGGAGTGGTGRGAAGAAATAAATCAGAAAATACTTGAGAAAAAAAAATGCAGAGGTTCCTCCATTTTATTGTAACCAATGCATCCTCATATCTTAAATCTAGCTCAATGTTCTTTCCACTCAGTTACCAAGGAATACAGCAAGCAGGAAACTATGAGTATCCCAGAAAATATATAAATAAGAAAATAGCTGGTTTTTCCAGACAGCAGCACTAAGGGATATTTTGTGGGACARCCTTAATCTGGGCACAAAGAAAGAGAAGATAGGATTTTAATGAGGATTCATTTACTTTGCAGTAAAGAGAAGTAGAGAAAACAAACCAAGGGAGAGAAGACAATGGTAAATGGCTCAAAAGAGAAATGGGCAGGAGGTAGAGCAGGAGAGGGGTGCAGACAAAGCAGCAGAGAAGTCCTGTCAAACCATAACCAGAAAGTGAAATCTGTTTCCAAGGAAACCAAATTTTTCAATTACTTCTTAAGCTTATTGATTGAAGAATGTTTGGACAGCCTGTTATTCCTCAAACATCCACAAACACCTCCCATTATGATTCTCCTGTTGAACAGAAACTTTTCAGAASTTAAGTCCTAGTCACATCTTCCTTCCAGCATGAGCCATACAGCTCTTCCACAGGAGCCACAAAAGCAGGTAAAGGGTCTCCAGCCAGCACCTAAAGATCCAAGGAAAGTGGCTGAGATCCCAACATGGCACTGCTATGTCTCTACTAAACATCTGCTCTCATCATGCCAGACAAGGGAACCCTGCTGTCAAGAAACTTGCCTGGCTTCAAGGAAAGAGTCTATTCACTGCACTGGCACAGGATTTCCTTTCTATTTCCAGCAACTAACTTAGTCTCCTTATCTTATTTTTCCACATCTGGAAGAGTGGGTCAGTAATTTCACTTTTATTTATTTTGCTTATTCCAAGTCCAAGCCAAGCATTCTTCCTTCACTGCACTTAACTCAAACCATCTAAAATTTCAAAACATGTTTTTTTCTGAGCTTTGAGGCATCTTTCAGCTTCTCATTGCAGACATAAGGGCTGAGAACTTGATGGTTTTTTTAATGAAAGACAGGTCATACAGGGCTTTTAGGGTCACCTCTCTAAAGAGACAGCCAGTACTGCATTGCCAATAATAAACCCACAACAATTTTGCTGTGTATACAAACATGTGRATTTTATCCACTTAAAAGCTTGTGGATGCTCTTTTAAAGTTAGTAGAAAACCCTAAACTTCASATTTTCAAAGGATCACTCCTGAACCTCTGCTTCTCCCTCTTCTCATCTCACCATCACTCTACTATGAAAACATCCTGCACAGAGCTAAGCTTCAAGCACAAAAACAGTGCTTTGAACTGARAGATTCTGAAGTAGAAACGTTCTTGTTGTTGTATCTACAGACCTTTACCAAAGAGGAATGTTTTCCCTTTGCCTTCTGATGCTGAATGGAAAACACTCAAATAGAATGAAGTCCCCTGAGATCTTGAAAACATGATAAGATGGACTTACTGTGACTGCTATGAAAACCACAAACAGTGGGATTGGATTCATTTACCCCAAGGCAAAAGAGAGGTCATTCCAAACTTCCCAGGATGCAAGAATACAGATAAACAGGTTCTGTAAAAGTTACTAAAATGTTCTGAAAAGGATTTGTTGGCATCTATAAACACCCCCTACACTTACTGGAGGGATTTATCATGTCCTGAGATCCATTCTACATTACAAATCTCCCAGATCAGCCGATCAATATGAAAGTTAAGATGAAGACAGAGGGGTAAAGGAAAAGTATTCTGATTATGTGTCCAGAATAAACCTAACKGGATGATTTAATTTTTCTTACCATAAATTCTAGTAGGGGTCACAGCTATTTCCATGCAAACAGACTTTGTTTCAATSTGGTGCACCTCTGAGTTCTAAGAGTTGTAAAGCCACACTGTAAAACAGCACAGACAGAYTTAATGACAATAGAAGACACTTTGTGGAAAGCTTTGTGCTGCTGTAGCCAATGGGGAGAAATTGAGATTTCTAGATAGTATCTCTTCATATGTCAAGCTAGTAGAAGTTTAAATTATCATTTGGAGGTGCCTACCTAGTTCTATCTTCACTTCAGACAGAGGTAAGAATGACAGTTACAACCTGATTTTTAAATACAACATTTAAACTGAATTGGGTCCTAAATTCTGTACTCTCCCTAACTCATTTTACAGGTAACTTATCCTCAYTGAATGTTGCCACTGAGGTGCCTGGAAACATAATAATGTTTTCTGTAATAAATGAAAAATTATAAAGCAATTCCTTGTTTGACTCCTGCAGCATTTCCTTTCAGCACTTGGTATATATTTTTTAAATGTTATGTAGTACCAGGGATTATGACAGAGGAACCCTTCCAGGTAATTAATTGCAGATGTTTATTTGCTATGTATGAATGTAGAAAACACAACTTCATGTTCTTGGTTTGAACCAAGAGTTAGAATTCCTTTTCTTAAATAAATATACTCTAATCCTGAAGTTACTTGCGTTCCAAGTGAGCTGGGGATATTCTGCCTGAAGAGACAGCTTGAGGAGAAATTAAAGGTCTTTCAGTACCTAAAGGGGCTATATGAGATGGAAAGGGGCTTTTTAAAAGGACATGGGTTGATAGGAAAAGGGGCAACAATCTGTAACACCGAAAGATTTAGATTAGCTATTAGGAAGAAATTCTTCACTGTTATTGTGGTGAGGCCCTGGCACAGGTTGCCCAGAGAAGCTTTGGATGCCCMMWTYCYKCAAGTGTTGGAWGGGGTTCTGAGCATCCTGGTCTAGTGGGAAGTGTTGTTGGAACAAGATGATCTTTAAGGTCCCTTCTAATCCAAACCCTTCTATGATCTCTTGTGTTTGAGTGAGAAACTCCATCCAAGGAAAAGTTGGGAAAAAACCCAAAACCAACACCAAATATTTTCTTACAWACCCCCAGAACACTATGACATTCCTAACCAATTCCAGCTTTAATGGCATCTACTGACCTTTGGTGTCAATTGACTGGCTCCATTGTGACTTTAGCTGTGTGAAAGGTCTTTAGGATTCAGATAGGTCAACCAGCTCAGAGTGCCCCATGTGGAGAGAAAACTTAGAATAGCACAGAGGCATTCCTGAAAAATTAATCACTGATCCTTTTGCATATATTCCCCACCAAAACCACTAGTTTTAATAATGACTCTTGGTGGGAAAGATATTTGTTCTTTTCTCTCCAGAGTGAACTCGTTTCACAAACAGTAACAAATAAGAGCACTTGATGCTCAACTCAGCACTAGAGCAAGGAACTTGCCCTTCTTATCCACAAAAYAGACAGGAATTCACAGCCAATGTTATAACCACTCATATATTACAAGTTGCAGATTTATGAATGAAGACAGYTTGGAGAAGCTGAATAATAACCTTTGCAGGATATGGCAGAATGAATTTACAGCACAACTGCCACTTTTACAGGTGATCTGTCTCTTTTTATGATGGAGGATAGGATGCACTCAGAGTTCTGTAAGTTCATATGTCAATGTATCTTTTTTAATGGAGTGTCCTAATAATAACAAAAAAAAAGGTAAATCTGCCTGTAAAGTTGTTATTTGGAATGCTATTACTTTAGAGGATGCAGTGCAGAGGGAAGAAAGACCTCCACTATCAAACTCTTTCAAAACTCCTGTGAAAAAAATTATTGGGGCTCTTTTTGTTTGTTACCAATCTGTCACTGTTGATAACCCTTTCCCCCCTCCCAGCCCGCAATGTTCTACACTAAATCTTTCCCCAAAGGGATCTGCAGAACCAAACTCACTCTCTGCTGCTCTTATTTTGAGAAACAAAAAATTCCATCTCGCCCATCTCCAGTGCCCAAAATGCTTCATTACAGCCAGATGTATCTGCCAGAAGAACCTTTCAAGCTAYGTGCCTCTGAGTCTACAGGTGACCATAAAAAGCAGTAAAGAGCCCAGTTTTAGTCTCTAATGGATCTTGTCTAGAAAAATACATTTTAGTTAATACACTTACTGCTTTGGTTTTTTTCTGTAGAAGTATCATACATGGATGTAAGGAAGAAAGGAATTTGRTCTCTATTTCAACTGAAGCTTCATTCCAAAGAACGGTGTCAGAAGCTGAGGTTGAAGCCCAGAACCACTGTTATTCCCAAGCTTACTCATCTTTCATAAATGGTTTAAAATAAAATTATGTGTTTTCATTCCTGTATTAATTTAAAGGTAGATGTATCAAAATATTTACATTGMCTTTTTTATAGATATAGTAATAAAAACTGGTCTAAAAATAATAGGKCCTATGATATTTTTGTATTAAGCCATTTTGATAATTAAGATGTTCTGCTTTTTGCATTGCTAAAGTGATACAAAAATAGTAATAAAATCCCCCCCAACAGTTTGCCAAATTTTAATTACAAGATTATAGAGCTGGAATTCTTCATTTTATTTGCTGCTAGATTTAGCAAATAAGTAGCTWGCTAAGCTTCCTTTCCCAAGCTCTGTTCTGCTATGTAACACAGTCCCATGATTCCTTCTCTATGACTTTAYGCCAACAGTCAGGAATGTATGAAAAGCAAGAACCAGGGAAGGTTTTTGTGCTGACTTCAGAAAGAAAGTACATAAACTGGACAACAATCCCAAAATTAAAGAACAGCAAGACTTCCAAGCTTAGGGTTTGGGGTTTTTTAGAAAATGCTGAAAGGAAGATTGTMTCCAAGACACTGATTGAGTCTCTTGCCTTCACAAAGCAGGATTCTTTATCTAACACAGCCTTTGAACACATGGTTTTAACTTCACAGCCATACTCTGCCTACAAAGAGGTACCCATAGGCTTCTTTAGGTTGTAGATTGGTATCACTGTCATTCAAAAGACACAGGATTAAACCTTTTCCTGAACATCCAGTAAACCACTAAAAGTCTTGACAAGAATAAATTCCAACACAACCGATTTCATAGAAGTTATAGAAACTCTTCATGGCACTCACCTCTGCTTGCTGAACAAGAGATGATTGTTGCTCAGACTGCTCCACCACAAGAAATTAATCACCAGGTACTAATCACAACACCAAAACACTGTAGCTCACCTCCCAAAAAACTACAGCTACTACAAGACTTTTATACTGGTTCAGTTCTGTGCAGATGGTTGCAGGGAGCAGGGATTTCATTTGGGATTAAATTCACCTGAAGGACTGGAGATGAAATTCACCTGTAGCAGAAAAACATTCTTTGTAAGATTTAACAATTCCTAAGCAGCTTTTTGATTGGGTCACAATTTTTTTTTTTTAATCAAAAGAAACAGAAAGATAAAATTGAAAGAAGACAAATAGTTGATGCAGTCACAAGCAGTTTAAAAGTGAAAAATAAATGGTTAATACAGTCTGCTCATCTATGTTGTGTAGTGATAGGAAAAATCTGAAGGAGGAGATAGAGATCTTACATCAAAACATTTGGGACAAGCCTTTGTATTCATCTGTATGAAAGATATAATATTCTGTAATGACAAAAATGTAGAACAGAACTTTGTCTTTCTCATTTAATCCCATGTGGGCTCAGATAACAAAAAGAGACCAAACAGGCTCAGTAGAGTGTTCCCTCCTACCATCAAAAGAAAATGCTGGCTTGGCTTTATTTTCCCAGCAGCTTGGCAATGTCTATTCATRTTTCAAAGCTGTTGGTGATCTCTGCTCTCATAAGCCCAAGGTATCTGACTTGTCACAGTTGTGTGCATTTCCTGGAAATYATGGGAGACCGCCATCAATTCAGGAATGTCTTGGGAAATCTACAAATGTTCTGCAAACATTTGGTGGGTGAGTGGCAATATTGAAGGAGGTTATACTTGGTTACTCAAACATTYTAATAGGAAACAGATTCTCCAAGCAGAAATAAGGCTGTTGGATAAGAAGGAAGATTGCAGAAGGTTGCCAGGCTGACCCCTCCACTGGACACCAGGTCAGTGCCCACAAGTGCCTGGAAAGAGAAACTACTTCATCACAAAATAATATTGGCACCATGACCTCAGATCATTCTTTTTGATAGATTTAGCTRTGTTTGCTGAAGCCTTCATAAAATTCTAGCCACAAGTCAGGAGAAATATCTGATGCAGAAAGAGGTATGGGAAACATCTCTGTTGTTAACTTTCTGTTGGCTCCGGAAAGTTTAACAACTGTATCAAAAGTCTTTATCCATCCTTAGATTAGGTTTGAGTAAAGTTTTTGTCCTTATTGCTGAAATYCAAGAAGTTAAAGAAAATATTGAATAAGTAAGCAGATGTTTTCAGTTATCCTCCTTCCTGGAAAGGAAGTTGYTCAGACCACCAAATGAGGTGAAATAAATAGAAAGTACATTTTGAACATACAGCTCTTCCTGTGAATTCTTTATGGGAAATGGATTTTTTTCCATACAGAAGTTGCTTACAAAGTAAAGGTCTTATTTATAGATTGTAAAATATTCATGCAAACATAATAACTTCAGTTACATTTTCAGACTTTTGACCCATTTACAACATGGGGAAAAAAAAGTGTGTGAAAGGTTTTGATTAGTCTTAGAAACCTCTTAATTCTTGGAACACAGAAAAACATTAGCCCTGGGGATTTTTAATATATTAACTCTGCATTAAATCCAGGGAGTAACATATTTCTATGACTTTTGCGTAAGAAAAATGCCAATATTGATTTTCAACTGCCACTCTATTTTTATGCATATATCACACATTAACACTTCCATGATTCTAATTCAGTACTCTGCAACCTGCAAATGTCCTCTAAACCTGCAAAAATCCCACTGAAGACAGTGCAAAAAAAAGAAAAAAAGAAGAAAAAAAAAAGAGTGTATTTCACTGGGCTTTGGAACAGTATTCCCTAAAGACATTCAGGCTTACATGCCTTTGTTAGATCTGTTCTTTTCCTGCATCATCAAATGCAGAAATTGAGCTTGAAAGATCCTATAAATCATGTAATTGAGAAACCAATGCACATAAAAGGAATTACAGCAATGTCATTTTTATTTTGTAATATCCTGGGCTGATACCCAGGATGGACTGCACTCAGAACTCCCTAGGTGATCATTGTGGTTCAAGAAAGGTTTGGGAAAAATCATACTACTGACAGGAAGCAAGTATTGAGTAGAGCCATTGAAATTGTTTATGTTTCATCCACAATAGAATGTCACTAAGGAGACAGAAATTGCTACCTAAACTCATGACCAGAATCCAGAATTACTGATGGTTTCTCTTCAATACAACCAGTATGTGCCTGAAGACAATCCACTGGCTTCCAGAGAGCCACCCAAAATGACAGTGGCTTCTTGAAGGTCTATATTAAAGGCCATTTAACTATTCACTTTTTGGATCAGCTTTTCATTGCAGTGGAATTGATATGCATTCACCCTGGTAAATCTAACATTTCAGTTGAAGCTACACACCTTTTGATAACAGCTTTTCACAGTATTACTATGAGTACTACAAGGTTTACCTTAGTCCATAATCCAGATTTTTTTTTGTGTGTGAACCCCTGTGTTTGATTTTACTACTTATTGACAAGTTTAAAATRAAAAGATTATGGATTTCTGTATGTCTGCTTTGTAAGAGATGTKTATCTCTCAGTGAAAGGATTATAAATGAAAAAACCCCAGATTGCCTACATTCTCCTTATGTAATCATAAAGTTCTCCTCTGCAGTTTTTCTGAGTTTTTCCCTTATAGCAGAAAAAATTGTGCTGATGAAATYTGGGTTGCTGTTTTTGACTGAACTTGCAAACTGTATGGGAACTAAGTTATTTTGGCAATCCATCTCCTCTGCTACACTGGGAACACACAGGCTAAAAGGGTTCAAAAGTAATTCAGTGACACACAAGAGTAATGTGTGAGCTTTGCTTTCATAAAGGAGCCAGGCTGAAAACAAACTTGAACTGGAACTTCCTCTATGATCACCAAAATGGGAGCTGGCTGTACCCATCATCTGCTGAAGGGATGTGAAAAAGACTGCAGAATTCACAGTTCCTGTACCACAGTGGTCTCCCAGTGACCACTTGTTTTACCCACTGGAACCACCCCATACAGTTKAATATCCCAGAAAGAGGAATGTGTGGATAAACTGTGTGTGTGCCTTTCTGGAGTTCTGGGTAATACTGATCATTAGTAGTAATTGCTAATACCATCAGTATTGAAATRCTGGGAGATTTCTTAAAGCCTGACAAAAGGAATGGAGTTCCCTGTCTCCTGGGGAACCAGCAGTGATGAGAGACACTTGTCTGAGAGAGTGGTGAGTTGAGCCAGGGCATCATGCAAATTCTGTTTGCCAATTTTGTTGACCATGACTGAAAATTTTCCTGCTAGTAACAGACTGGTAAAAATCAATAAATCCAGTGTTTTCTACAGAGAAAAAAAGAGGAAAGAAAACCCTAAAAAAACCCCTTTAAACTGCCTCCATGGTGCAGGCATGTACTGCCTTTACACTTCATTGAGATGCTGGTATTCCCTCACTGAGAAATCAGATGCAACAGAAGAGCCCACTATACAAGCATAACCTSTGTCTAAATAAATAACAAAAGCAATACTGTACACAGGCACAGGTTTGGACTAAGTTCTTCCCAAAATATGGGATCATTCAGACCTGTCTCAGACATTGCCTGYGACAGTCACAAAGCTCAGATCCAAAACTCCAAGCAATAACGTGTTCAGACTGTCCCCTGTCACTGTTGTAGAAGTTTATGTTGCTGCTCTGTTTTCCTCGTGCTTTCTTTTTTTTTTATGGTGCTTATGAAATTACTCCAGCTCACAGGAAAAGTGTGAGTGGTTTGGTTTATCSTAYTTGTTATTTGAGAACAATTTGCAGGCTGTCATTTCATTATTAAATTTGAAAACAAAGCAAACACCAGATCACTACAAGACTGGRTTACATGAAAATAAGCCCATTTCTRCCTTACCTGTTTTAGCAAAAYCTAACAYGAGTGATGGTAGGAAAAGCTTCTATCATCAAGTGCCAAAATCATYAAATGACTAATCCTCATTGTCAACAAGATCTGCTTTCAAAGTTAGGTCTACCTTGTCTACCTTCCAAAAATTACTAGGAAATTCATGATTCAACAACGAACTCTTAATTGCTTCCTCTTTATGATGATCTGTTTTCCTGGAAATACAATTAATTCTCTATGCTGAGCCTTTAAGAATGAAACAAATTGTAGCCCTTGTTCACTTTGGCAATGCAATCACTTTTAATCAGTGCATAATTAGGATTTAAACAGTATCAACCTGTCCCTGTTGCAAGAAGGTAGCTGCACTTAAACTTCAATTACTCCTAAATTTAAAAATCAATTGCAAATAAAATGTCCTGCTGCTGATGCTAAAGAGATTAGAAAACCAGAATACATTCACACAAGAAGCCAGCCATGTCAACACAATTGCAACAAGCAGCTGCCATAATGTAGGTAATTCTGCTGTAATGCAATATTAAGGCCTTTATCTAATCAAAGGCTGTGGGCTAMGGCTGTCAAAAAATACAAGATGCCTCAAAAAGCAGAATACTATTGCTTTCTATATGGCTTTATCTTGTGCAGGATAAATGAGTTATTTTACTGGAAAAATTGTTTTTTGGTATGAATGCTTTCTATGGTGGGGGTTTAAAGGGGTTTTTAAATAGTTGCAGTGTTTTCTTTCCTCTTTTTCCCACTACARAYAAAAAGGYTTTTTCCTCACAATATAYCCACAGCAAGATGATGGGAAAGTTGAAAACCAGCCCTCCTTTGTGATGRCTGTAAAGGTGTGAAACAACAAATCCTTTTTGTATATGTTCATCACAATGTTTTCTGGAGACATCAAAACCCCAGTTGAGACATTGTTCTTGCAAAGAGGCAGCTGGGACAGCCTTGGGGGAAACCTGGGGCTGGACTCAGATTTCTGCACCTCAGTTTCCCATGCTCAGCCCTGCTAAGTGTGCAGGGGAAGGGCTCCTCATGTGTGGCTGAAGAAGCAAAGCTCTCAGCAGGCAGTGGGGAGGGGTGTGCTCCTCCTGCCACCTTCTCCAAGTGGGATTTCAGGTGCACAGGAACACCCAGCACTAGGTCTGGGCTGGAAGCCACTCACTGCCATGTCCAGGGAGGGAAGAACCATGAGGTCCTCCTGCCTTAGGCACTGTAATACCTGAGGAAAAAGTTTACAGATTTATTCATACTCTTGGGKGGAAACTGCCARAAAAAAAAAAAAAATTWAAATTTCATCACAACTACTTGAAGACTGTCTCTTTTTAAGGAACTATTCCAAACCATCTCTCTAGGGATGTGACTCATGTCACCGTGGTAGGAAACACTGAAGAATTATTGGCTGCAAAACARAGCTAAACTGAAATGTGCTGAAAGGAGTATCCAGACCCTACACTCTGTGAGCAGATACAGCTCTGCAAGCCTGCCTGTCATACCCCTGCCTGCTAAACTACAACAATACCTGTACAATCTGGTTGCTATCAAAATGATTGTGGAGAAAATCCCAAAAGTATTGAGGTACCTGGCAAAAAAGTAGCCAGGTGTGTTGTTCTGACATTCTTTCATATTTAGTATTCTAGAAATTGGGCAAAGCATACACCTGTGACAGCAGATATTTAATAAAAGCCATAGCAAACCCTACAAGGAAATTATCTGCCTTATTCTCTTTTCAGGGTAGAGAAGAAAACTTATTTTCCATCCAAGGCATGCCTTTGGCCAGACTTGTTACAAATCTCTTTATTTTTTTCAGATTAGGCAGGGACAGGCACATGGCAGTTGCATCAATGCCGAGCAGTGCTAGTGGGCACCTCTGGTGACACAAGAAACTTTCTAATTTGGTATATACATGTATTTCCTTCTTCTCCCTTTTCTTCTGAAACATCCCCATAGTGCTGTTCAGAGCTGCTAAAAGTTGTGGCTGAGGGAAGCAAGCTGGGGAAAGAACTCAAAATACCTCTAATGGTCCCAGGTACAGGGGGAAGWAAGCTCATTGTGAGAAAAGATTTTAAGGCTTTGACAAAAAAGTGGAGGTACTGCTTTGTGTCCCTTCTGGGTATTCCATCCTTTCTTGTTTCTCCTGCAGGTGGGATTTTGCTAACAGCTGAGCTTGAATCCTTGGACAATCTGCACAAAATGCATCTGGGAAGGGAGAAAACCTCTCTCCTCCTCATTTTTGCACATCCACACCTACAATTTGGGCTCTCTCACACATATACCTTAGTGTCTGAAGTCAGTTTTTATTCCTCCTTCACTGAGGCACATTTCTCACTGAGGTATCATTACCTCTGCACTCCATTCTCTCACTGAATATCCTAAAAAGAAGCACATTCTGACATCCTATAGTGWGTGAAAGTGAAATAAAAACGTTGTTTCCTTTTCCCCTGGGTGATACAAAGTTAGAAATCCTTATCTTTCCCTGTGGTTTGGTTATTCTAACCYGATCAAGTGTCACTCAGTGCCTCTTCATTTTAGACATGTTAGAAGTTGCAGCTCATGTGGGATAAAAAACCATGTAGAGCAGAAATTATAAATGGCCTCAAAACAATTAAGGCCAGATTTTCCATTTTTCCCTCCCTAGACTTTATGCTATTTCCTACCTCTTAAACCTCCCAAGGACAAAGGATATGCATTTTCCTTTGGACATAGGTGGTTAAGTGTACACCTGTACAACACAGCCTCTGGTGTCTGTAAAAACACATTAATTCCATCCTGGTCCTGTAGGGAAGAGGAATCCTTGTTGTGTGTTGGGGCTCTGGTGTTAAACCTGAGGGCTTGCACAATGTGATCACTGACACAGCAAGAACAGAATGACCTGACATCTTTATCTGCCATAAAGTGAGTGGAATTGAGTATGAAAACAACCAGGCAAGCAATATTTGAAAGCTGGGGTTGCTAGAAGCCAGCCTGGCCCAGTGCCTGTTGTTCCAGAGTCRTAAGATTAGGGCACAACAGGAAAAAAAGCAATATTTTATATTAGCTGRGATGAAGCTGCAGGTAGGGAAGGAGCAATACAGGTATTTGAGCACCCACCAGGCTTGTAAMAGCAGAGAATAATAATTTTTTATATTAGGCACCTGATCAGTTACCACTCAGCTTGTTCTGCCTGGGAGCAATGCCAGGATGRCTGTTGTTTCCATGAGTCCCATGCTCATATAAACTCCTGTCTCTCTTCAGCTGAACAAGCATCCTTACTCTTTTTTGTTGTAAGACACTTCTCTGGCAAATACAAATTACTTTTTGTATTTGCTGTGCTATTTGCTCATTAGAAATAATAATGTCATCACTGAACTTCAACGTGCTCTCTAGCCAGACAGCTCCTATGGCTAATGTTCCTCTGCAGGAGTAAAGGTCCTTCTTTGAGTTTTCACATYATTCAACATGAGGGCCTTTGATCGGGCTCAGAGTTAGTACTGCTGACATGGGGAAATGGGAAATCCTTTCTCCCAGAACCTCTGAAATCAGTTCTGTTGCAGTAGCTGCCTTGGCATCTCACACTGCCATCAGCACCTCCAGCATCTGAGTGCCTCCCACATCAAACCAATACTCACCTCCACCAGCAGGAACAGCCTGGATTTCAATTGGAAGGGACACAGAAATATAATTTGGAATACCTGAAATTGAAAAATATAAATTGAAATACCAGTATTGAAATATCTCAGTACTTTTAACACTCTCAAAAGTACAGCATATCCTATTTTTTTTTTTCTAGACTTCCCCACATTTGGATCAGAAAACATTCTTTTATAGTTGGCAATATTCAGAGAGTTCTGCTATGACCCAGTTTTTTGGCATATATAGAGAACTGTTAGAGAGCTCCTACTGATGTATTTGCAGAAAGCATGTGGTATAGCTTTTTCAGAATAAAACCTCCTGAGAAATCCTAGAGTGTCTGAAGTACCAAAAATAATTAGTCATAAATACACAGTAATTTGTCCTTAGTTTTCTGTAACTGTGGGAAAATGGCTTTACCATAAGAATATAGGTCTTTTTTATCTTGTAGTATTTTATGCTTCACCAAAAGAAGCTGAGTTCTAATCAACAATGGTTAAAGTTTTTACCAAAGTTCAAGTACTATACAAAACCTATAGGTGAAAATTATCCAGTTTTCTTTATTATTATTAGCTGATTTTATGATTAAAGAATGATTTTGCAACCAGCTCTTCCCACAATGGTTTCTACTGACTTTGCAGACCAAAAAAAAATAACCAAAAAAGGGGAATAAGCACCCACTGAACAATGAGAACTGCTGCCTCTTGCCTTATCCAAAGCTTGCCGTGATCCTAATGTCCATCTTCCTACACAAACATTATGTTCTATATCACATATTCTTCCCAAAATAATCATCCCTAGCACTTTGAATCTCTGGAATACCAGTTCTGCTGCACATTTAGGAGTTAGTAAAAAAACCTTGGGGATGTGCTTTGATTGKGCATTCTGAGAGAACTTTTCTCACAAGGGAAGGTGTAAATTACACTGGTGCAATGGAATTTCTGTTAAAGCCATTAGAYAAATTTTCATTCCCCAGGCTTTGAGTAAGTTTTTGCCCAATTCCCATTTTTTTCTTTCTGTAGCTCTGACAGTTACAATCTAAGTCCATCACACTGAGAATGAGATGATTATTCCTTTCACAATGATATT
Source organism: Alauda arvensis (assembly GCA_902810485.1). NCBI lineage: Eukaryota > Metazoa > Chordata > Aves > Passeriformes > Alaudidae > Alauda > Alauda arvensis. The sequence goes on from CADDXX010000589.1 coordinate 38,197, forward strand.
TCTTGATATTTCAGCTGCTCTTTCTGTCTCTCATGTTCAGAACAGTTGAAATTTCTTGGTACCCATGGAAAAGTGCTATTTCTCCTCTCAGCTTCTTTGGGTAGCTCTGGCTGTTTTCTCATTAGGCTCACAGCAAGAAATAAATGAAGCAGGTGACTGGCACTGAGATTTTGATTCTGATGGGATCCCTGCAGCAGAGTGAGCTACAGCTGTAGCATTGTGTGCTTTTAGGTGGAGAAATAAAGATATAAAAAAGCTGACTATCAAAACTCAAGCAATACAGTTATGGCTCTATCTAAAACAAGATTGTACATGTTTTAGTGGATTCCTCTTTTGTTCACAACAGCCTTTAACAGGTTTGACTCGTGGTGGAAYGATGCCCTATGCACAGTCCTTTCCCCAGATGCCAGCATTAATTTGTAATAGCAAGAGTCTACACACCCAAAAGGCCAAACCTGAGTCTGCTGTAGTCTGTATACATTCTGCTGTTGTCTCCAGGGGAAAGTAGATTGATAAGTCAATTTAATGGATGTCATGTTCAYGCAGAGATAAGAAGCTTCCTCACCACTAAATTTTATCATCAGATTTGGAGCAGCTTCGTTTTGTGCACTGTGGAGAGCTGCCTACTTTGCTAGTGCTGCCAACTACATGTAAATAGGATATTTAACAAAGATCATGCTTATGATTGAATTGCAGTTGTTGGCAGTGTCTTTTGGAGGCTCTTCTGGTTCTGATTTTAGAAAATTATAAGGAAGCAAAAAGCCTCAAATAATGTTGAGTACAAGAATAGTGAAACCCCTGATAAAGCTCTCAAGATCTGAGGTTCTTGTTTTAGTCTACAGGGAGAACTATGCTATTGGAGGTTATTATTATGTGCCATAAAGAAATTGGAAAGTTCTTCTTATGCATATTAAGGGTAAATTCTTTGCAATATACCAAGAGAGATTAAATTGAGCATATCTAATATGACCATTAGAGAGATGGAGATATGTACACCAACGTTATCAAAGTTCAGTAAGGCAGCTGTTCTTAAATACTGGGAGATATCTTCATGCTGTTGAAAATTAATCCAGTTAAAGTGTCATTTGAGCTATCTGAATCTAAGCTGTCATGGCATATACAAGCTCAAGACCACATTATTTATATTTTTATGCATGTTTAAATATTTTCTTTTTTATCTTGGTTCAAAAGAAAAAATTTGTGTTGATTTTATTATCTATTATTTATAATCTTGATGCATATTCATTTTGTGCTCTGTTCTACACWGGCACATTATTCATGAATATAATCAATTTCTTCATTGTGTGATCTCCTGGACTTTGGAGRTGGTTTATGATTTTCATGAGCTGCCAAAATTTATTTTTCTTTGCCTCTGAAAATAAGGAGTTCCACACTTCATTGTAATTTAATTTTTCACTCCTGACAGAAATGCTTCTGAATCCATTGATTTGAGGTGGGATACTGGGATCTGATTCTTTCTGCTTTTACGATTTTTATGTTAATGAAATTTCTTTATCTTGAAAAGAGCTGCTCCTTCTTCATTCTGGTTTCAGTTAGAATAGAATTAAACCTAATTTAGGGTTAAGGATGCCCATGCCTGATGCACAGAGTGCTTGTAAATAGGCAATTCACTTCCCAGTATATAACTCCCAGGCCTGCAAGTTATATACTTTTGGTATATAGTCTAACCCCATAGTCTGCACTGTACTTTTTCTTACATTGAATCAGGCTGCTACATTTACATGAGAAAGAAAAATCTATCTGGCTTGTTGAAAAAAAAAGATCTTTGCATGGCATAATAAATATTAATTACACTTCATTCATTAAATTAGTAACTTCTGCTTAAGCTGACATACAAGGAGTGATTTTTGTGTTCAGCTATTGCTTGAGTTAGGAAGTATAAGAAGTCAGCTGAAGCAATCAGATCCTTAACCAGCACAAACTGAGGCAGCCTTACTGAAACTCAGCATTAATTTGTGAATTTACCACAGGGGAGACACTTGCCATTCAAATTGAGATTTGCTGACTTGCAATCTCCTGCACAGTGACTGTTTCACAAGGGTGCCTACAGGAGTGGAATTTGCATAAGGTTTTCTTGCTGCTACCAGAGGAACCTGGGGTGCTGGAATCAGCCATGCTGTCAGAACGGGAAGTGCTGGAAGCGCTGCAGAGACAGGCAGTGCTTGGAAATGTGATGGGTTCTTCCCAAGGGGTCTGGCTGTCAGCTGCTTTTCCCTAGATTTCTGTCAGAGCAAGWCAACTTTTGCCACCTGTTCTTCAGAATTGAAGGATAAAAAGGAGGTTCCATAAATCCGTTACTGGCTCAGAGAAGTGTCTCTGTGCACTTTGGGTCCCTCCATGGCTCTGTGAAAAGCCAACAGGACACACTATTTACAACCTCCTGAGCATCTGCTAGCACTGCATTAACTGTATTGGTGTGTGCAAGACCCACAGCACCTGTCCAGACCAGGAACTGGGTTTCCTGCATGGGCAGGGAGGCAATGAGGTCTGTGTGGAGTCCCTGCAAAGAGTAGCCTGCACAGAAATAAGGAGTGCCCCACGTCAACTTTACTGTGCAACCACCTTTCTTTGTTCAGGAAATTCTGATTTCCTCTGTTGTTACAAATAATATTCTCCTCCAGACCTTTCTGCCAGCAGCATCCCAATATTTGACTTATAACACTGAGGGTAAATAAAAACCAGGAAAGCAAGAACTTTGTCTTCATGCTTACTATGACCTTGCTGAACAAAACATATTTTCTGTGTATTTCCAGCTGTCTTTATCCCTTGCCCCATTCTTGTCTGATTATGTAGACTGAAAGGTTTTCAGTGTGTGCTACACTATTATCATCTCTCTCTGTCCTGACAGTGCTTGGRGTGTAAACATTGGTGTCAGACCCTATGCACTTTTGGGATGAATTGTAGGCTCCTGAACACAGTCCTGCACAGTGTGAAGTGGTATRAAAAGAGATGCTGTAATAAAAAACCAATTCTAACAGACATTTTACTTTACTGAAAAAGTCAGTGGTTTATAGTTCCTCCATTTCCAATGAATCAGCTGATCCATACTGGTAAAAAAAATCATCAGGCAGTTGCTGGTCTGATGTAATTTAGGCATCTTCAAAGAGGTGAATAGTGCATACTATTGGAAAGGATCTAATAAATTAAAACCTACCTATTATGTGATAGGATGGCTGCTGAAATAGTGTTACCCTGAGTGAAAGAGAATTTACCTGCACAGGCATCATTACGAAGAACCCAGCATAAGCCCTTCCTAAACTTATGGATCCTTCAAGCATCTTAAATCTCTGTGCCTTGCTTCACCTTTTAAGACAGTGCTTGTTGAGTACACAAGCAAAACCTTCTSATTTATACTACATAAGATGGCAATCAATTTTTGTCTTAACACATTTTTTTGTCCTGCTTTTCTTTTACTAATGAACCTGACAAATACCTTTTTTTCTTCTTTTCAGAAATAACGTACAAAAATTCTTATTTTCACAGCTGTTCATCTGTCTACTCGTCCTGCAAGTGAAAAAAGGTTCAACTGCCAGGGAGAGACAATCCAAGTCTCTGGTATTAATGCATTAAATCTCACATTTTAAATAATGCTTTTTCACCTTGGAAAACTTCAAGAAAGGAACTACTGCAGTTTTCAATTTCACCGAGCTGGGGATGATAAGAGGCAGTGTCTATTTCCATGTAAACTGGGAAAAATGAGCCTCATTATTTTTGATGATGCAGCAAAGAAGTAATGACCCTGCAGGATCTTATTACAAGGCTGAAAAGTGAATTAACTTTGGCGTAACCATATTGAGTGAATTACTCTAATGATCTGTTTCCTAACTCCTATGGGTGAGCTCACAGGAATGCTCTCATAATCCRGGAGTACGCATGAGAGCATAAATTGATTTTGCTTTTCAAAATTCAAGCTTCATTCTTGAAGGAAATCACTGACACTTTGTCATCACRTTGCTGAGGAAGCAGTCACTCCTGTAGGCAGTGATGACACCTTCTGTGACAGGTATTCATACATCATTGTACAGACAGAAAATTGAAGGTGGCCCTCATGTGACAGACAAAGAGGAGTTACTGTCTTCCTCTCMCTGGTCACCTCATCCACAGGACTTGCTAAGGGAACTGCAAAGCCACTCTGCCTGGAAAGTTGTCACAAACATGAAAAGAAAATGAGCTGGAAGTTAAAAGAAACTTTTTCACTTTTACAGGAAAGGCTGTGTGTCTCAGCAGAGAGATCCTCAGGACTTTCTGTTAACCACATCTTCTGAGAGACTTGAAATTGTGGACATTAAAATTCATTAGTCGTTTACCAGTTAGAAGATGAAGGTCTAAGTCTCTCATTTTTGTTTTCTGACAGATAAATATTTATCAGAGTTTGAGATAACTCTATCTARGATTTCTCWTTCATCAATATTCAGAGCAGGGTAYAACATGGAATTAACTTCTTGCRGCTYGATAAATAAGTATCCACATTGTATTTAAACACGTCTGCAGTGTGGCTGACTTGCCCTGAGTCAGTGAGTTTCTGCACAGAGCTAAAGCTCCTTGGAGACTGACCCTGTGCTTCATTCTGTTTGCTGCTTCCTTGTCCTGGAGTCTCAACATTACTCACTAAATTTGCGTAACACTAATTAAGGATGTGATCAGACAAAGTAATCAACAGTAGTTCTGTCGTGCACTGTGATTATTTCAAGTTGAGATGTGAGTAAATATGCAATTTCAACAGAGGGATTTTAATTCTCTAGCAGCAGGATTAATGAGTTTGCTTTGCACTGGTCACCACTGACGTGTGAAGTGATGGAAAGCCGAGGCGGCTGAGGAGCAGAGGTAGCACAAAACACGCGTCCATGGCTCACCCTGCTGCTGAAGCCTCTCCCCTTCCAGATCTTGTTGATTTAAGCAGTTGTTTGTCACAAAAYCCTTGATGGAAGAAGGTATCATTTTGGAGATTAATTTTCTGGCACCTGTGAAAAGACCAGCTGTTGGGTGACAGCCTGTCAGGCTTTTTAAAACAATCCAGCGTTAAAGGGCAAAAATACTTTGTGTGACAGGAGCAGCAGCAGTGGCTGTGCCAGGGAGCTGGTACAGCAGGTGGGTTCTGAGGAGCTACAGCACCATATGCTGTCTGCCACAAAAGCTCTGCAGCAAGAGATGAAATCTAAAACTGAAGATAATAGAAATGTAGCTAAAGTAGTGTCACTGCTTAGTGTATTGTCCTTAGCTGCCCATCCTGCACAGAGGCCTGCAAAGGGCAAAAGAGGAGCCATTCACCTGTAGTCAGCACATGGTTCATTTGTGAAGGAATGAGGTAATTTTTATCCTGTGTTCACCTAMGAAAGAACTGGAGCAGAGAACAAGAAAATAGCAAAGCCAGGAGGAGCTGGTGGTGGAGCTGGGTACCAAACCTTCTTCTACACTCCTGGGGGTCCCTCAGCTCTCACACTCACCAAGATGATATTATTTACCAAGAGCTGTTGCCAGCTGTTTGCAAAGATAGACAATAAGAGGACTCTGAGGCAGTAATATGCATTATCTGAGCAGTCCTGGTTTGAAATGTTGGTATTTTTCRCAGCATTTTCCTTACCTGCCTGGGAATAATAAAACTGGTAGCAGTTATTTGAAATAGCAAGGAGMAGCTGTTTGTACTCTAGGCCAGCATAAATCTTAAACCACTTAYAGTAGCAGCACACTCAACCTGAGCTACAGCTGATCTCTAGTGATAAACTCTGATTTCCCTTTTGATCAGTCTCTCTGTAGCCAGAGTATTTCCAACACTGTGGCCTTCTTGAGGAAAGGAGTGAGACACACTGAAGCRAATCTGCTGGAACATTATTTGGCACTTCAAGCACCAAGGATGGAAAAACATTTGGCAGAGACTTTTTCCTGTATCATGTGTTGGTCTTCTACAATAATGAACCCTTTGCAAGTGCTATGGTAGCATGTTCATGGCTGTGACACTCCCCCACCAGAGAGGGGATCTGAATTTCCTTCAGAGAAATCAGACTGATGTTTSTTCATCTTGAKTCTTCAGAGAATCAAGACTGATGTTTCAGAASTCTGTCATACAGATATTGTTTTCTCTTTTCCCTCCAACTGATGTAGAATAGAAGAGCYCTGGAGCAGAGACCTTGCTTTACTTTCCTGGAAGTTAAAACTGACCAAGTCCACCAAACTTAGTGCACTACCACATAATAAATTATAAAAATGAAAAAACTACTTGACATCCAAGAGATATAGATTAAACTGCTGGGAGAGAGAGGCATGTTTTTTAAGGACAGAGGGACACTTCCAATTTTGTTTGACCTCCTCTCAATACAGGCTGTAGAATATCATGTAATCCCCTCCACACTCAATCCAACATTGTATTGGAGAACCAGAACATTTCCTTTAGAAATTTAGCCAGGTATAAACATTACCTCTGGGGAAGCAACTACCCCAAAGCTACATTTTTCAGCACTCAGGAATATGTGACTACTTCTGCAGATGCTAATGTTTAAACTCACTTCCCTCTGTGGAGCCTTCCTATTTTCTTCTAAATGCCTCTGCCATGCCAGGATTTGAATGGGGAGGAGGTATTTTAATTAACATACGTCTGTGTCCATTCCTCAAGTGAGAAATAAGCATAATACAGAGGTATGGGGACAGAGTATTACTGTATTGGCCTAGAATTTGGGAACTTCTCAGTTTGTTATAGCCTCAATTTTAAACTACATCTGTGCATTACATACAAATGAGTGAGGTGATTGCAAAAAGAATCAGTAATTTAAGACAGCAATGAACATTTCTGACATTTCAACATTATCCAGTAAAGGTGAATAACCCTTCTATTTGACAGAAGTGAATACTAATGAGAACTCACACATTAGAACCCTTTGGGGTATAGAGAGGAAAGAACATATTTCTATTATTTCATCATTTTTGTAACAAATTAATTCATTACTATGCTTCAAAGACTGATTAATTCCTCACAGTGCTGGTCTGGACATTTTTTTAATGCCTGTTTTTTTTTTTTCCCTGCTGCTACTGCTGCCCAAGTGGCCACTGATTGATGCAATAGAATATTCAGCACTGCAAATGAAGAAAATACTGCAGATTATYTACTTTCTGCCTTCCCAAAGGCCAGCTGCTGTCCAACTCAATTTATCTCCTTCCTCTCCTCACTCCCTCTTCACCCACAGGTTTCTTTAACATGCTTTCACCTCAGTGTATGTTTTCTCTTGCTCCAAGGGTAATGTGTCCTCCTCCTAAGGAAGCCTGGTGAAATAGAAAAATAGGTGGAAAGCTTGGCTCACACAGAAAGTGAAGATGCACATCACCAGCATGCATTACAAGTATCAGAAAGCAACACTGACAATGGAGAACCTGAAAAATTCCCTATCCCAACGCTGTGCATGCAGCTTGTGTGGCCACAGCATGCTGACATGGGCAGACTCAGGGTGTGAGAGTTTCTGGGGTCTCAGAGGCTGACCTTTGACTGTGTCAAGTTTCTTTGTAAAAGTGAGTTTAGTTGGGCTAAATTTGGTGATGACCTTGGCCAGCCTGAGCAGGGCCCAAGCTTTTTGTCTTTTGTTCATCTTTGTTTAGTTAGGATATGGTTTCTGGCAATGTTGTATATTAGGGTAGTGACCTCAGCTGATAACCTTGCTGTCCCTGTAATACAGAACAAAAATTACATCAACAGAGAGAACAATAAAGAAAGAAGCAAAAAGGTTAAAAAACATAGCAGTGTTCACTTGACAGATCCAGCCCATGTAGCACTGTGAGAAAGAACATGTATTTCTACTCCTTTTAACAGCTTAGGTATGGCTGTAGAAATGTCATGTAAATGGTCTCAAAAAATGAATACTCTGAGTAAGTTTGTTCCATATCATTTATCAAGTTATTGTTAAGCACTGATAGTACAGTCCCTTCTCTCATTTACTCCTGCTGAGGATCTCTTTCCAGCAAATAATGCTTCTAACACAGTTTTCTTCCTTGGCATCCTGGACTGATTCTGCACTCAGGATTTTCCTGAGCTCCTAATTTATCTGTTTGCTGTCAGCACCCCATGACAGAGGTATTGGGTCTGGCTGAGATGAGCTGATTTTCCCAAGGCAGCCTTGGTGCTGTGCTTTTTTATCAGTAGATGGGAAGGTGTTGATAACACACCAGTGCTCTGGATACCACTGAGCACAGCATCAGCCCTGTCTCTGCAGCATTCTGTGAGTAGGGTGGGGTGGGCTTGGGAGGAGACATGGCCAGGAGAGCTGATCCAAACTGRCCAAAGGGATATTCCACATCAAATGATGTCTGCTCAGCAACACAAGGTTCCTCAGGGAAGTTTAGGCAGCCTGAGTGCCCTTCAGCCTTGGCAACACCTGTGCACAGAGGCAACAGATTCTGTCAAAGTAAAAACTAGGCCATGCAAGCTTTGCTAACAATCAAATCTTCCAGGCAGGAAATGAACACAGAAAACAGAGGATATTGCAAAGGTGTCAAAGGACTTCAGGAGCCTGGTGAGACTCAGCCTCCTGAATGATTTAGACCTTCCTTATCCGTACAGAGAGGAATTATCCAGGGATCTCTCAGTGCTTTACACAGAGAAAAACCCAATTTGCTCACTTTGGCAGAACTCCAAAGAAACAAAAGCACAGGGGAGGATGGATGAGGGACACCACAAGGGAGATCACAGGGCTTTCTCCCCCAGACATTCTGCTGCCTTGATTGTGCTTTTTTTAGGAACTTATAACGCTGTGTTCAAAACCTTTCTGCAAACCAGGAAAAAKAATGTCTTTTTTCCCAAACAGAAGCAATGTTTTTTCCCAAAAAAGTTGTCAAGCCAGAAGAGAAAAAAAGAGTATCAAAATGTTATTTTGCTTGTCATTATGCAGGTCATTTAGCCTTTTAGTATATATTAATTATTCTTCTTTGTTTAGGCTCATTATAAAATATCCAGCTGATACTGCTGTTCTCAGTAGCCTGAGGAATATACTTTGATGTTAAATGCTGTGCTATCAGGAACATTTACAGAGTTGGCCAAGTTTTTTTGGCTTGGGTCTTTTTATTTGGGTTTTTGTTTGTTTCTTTATTTGATTTTAACTCCTTCCAATTTAACTCCCTCACATGGAGTCTGTTGCTCATTTGACCTGAACTGAATTTGCCAAAACTTTGAATCAAAGCAAGTGATACTGTTTTTTCTGTTCTGTAACGGGGTTTTCAGCTTTTTTTTTTTTTTTTTTTTTCAGACTGACCTATGAAACAACAATTTTCTGATCCACTTCTTCAACAGTAATTGTTCCTGTCTATCTTAATCACCCAGCATACAGTGTGTGCCTGAGGATTTATTCCAAGTGATTAAGATGATTTCCCAAGGATGTTCCATATGATCCTTATTTGATTTACATCTCTCTTCATTTTCACTATTGTCTTCAAAATTACAAGGGTTCAATACAGGTCTTGTTGTTTTAGATTTTTTTAAAGGAAAGTATGCTAAGAACTTTTCACTGCATTAATGCTTCTGATGCTCAAGGATGTGGGTAATTTGTGTGTATGTAATTACAAAATTCTGGCTTGCTTGGAGTTTTGTCCTTTTATTCACCCTATATAAAATGTTAAGAATAGCAGAGCCACAAATGCACTTCATGGTATTTCTGATAATCTACTGAACTGAAGATAAAATCTAATAATAATCTTTGTCATAAAGCAAATTTCTTCCTCTATAGAGGTGATGAACAAGCTTCCTGTGGTGTGCTATCAAATAACACAACTGGTCACAAGGTTTCTGTATGGCCATACACCTGGAACACAAAAATCATCTGCGTTTTTCTGAAGTTATTGGTAGAAAAGTGAGATATGAAAATGTCACAGCAGAGATAAAAGGGTTGGATAGATGCAGTTATAATACCTGGGATAAAATTACAAGTGCTATCTAATTTTTGTGCTTTAGGGTATGAAGTGAGCACCAGCTTAGCTCAGGAATAAGTCCTCCCTCTGAACAATGTACACCCTAGAGCACAAATGGGGACTGATTGGAATAGTTGGTGACAYGGATGCAATTTTACATCTTCCTTTGCTGAAAAATGCCTTCATCTTTCTCAGACATTAAATGAACCAGTGCTACCTTGTGGTTTAGGAATTCCCTTGTTTTGGCAGCCTTGGCATTCCTGTGTCACARCAGAGTTGATTTCAGGTTGGTCCAGCCTGGAGAACAGTCTGGTGACCATTGTCAGCTGCAAGGACACATCTGTATCAGTTTGCTAAATAGAGTGGGACCTAAATTTCATCATTAATCAGTACATAGCCAAATAAGCCATCAGCTTGTGTGGTATTTAGATATGTGGGCCTTTTAGAAGTAGTTTGATCTCTTTTCATCTCCTTTCGGGTGAAAAGGTTTGAAAAAAATTCCTGCTACACACATGAACTTCCATGTTCCTATTGGCTACATGTGGAGGGCATTCAAGCTCCTTCCTGTTCACTTTTTGTGTCACAAACATTTTCTTGTSACTAGTGAAGTGAACTAAGCCTGAAGGAGACAAAAAAGATAATAAAACCAATTTATTTCAGAGCAAAGGAAATAAAAAGGAATACAGTCCCCAACTAAAATCTTYTCAACTCCCTCTATTTATTTCTTATCTACCTTCAGTAATGATGAATAAATAAAAATTAGGCAGGAACCATACCCTTTCTCAAAAAACAGAATCAKTCATCCTTGGTGCTGACGCAACTAAGAAACATAAAATTGATGTAAAGGAACAGCAGATACTATTTTTTCTTCTAGAGAGTTATTTTCTTGTGATGGAAGCCAATTAGTGCTGTTCTCTGAAGAAACATGAAAGCATGAGAGAGAACATTTTTTTGTCTGAAAAGAAACAAAAARAGTGAAAATATCTGATCTAGAAACACATTTTCATGTACCTTCAAAAAATGGAGAGAGACAGAAAAAGAGAATACTGTAGTGTTCCTGACAAACATAATGCAAGTTTACTCTTGAAAATGCTGGAGTTTTGATTTTTCCCATTAATATTATCTACTGAAAATGTTCTGCTTCAGACAGTGTCTCACTTTGCCAAAATTTTCCTGCTGAATTWTTTCCTGTAAACAGTGAAGGAAAGATGCTTCTAAAAGCATTGCTGCCTGTTGAGATCAGGAGTTCAGGTAGGAAGAAGTGTTTATTTTTTTTCAAATGTTCCTGCAGGAAGATTGTTGCTTGCCTTCAGTTTGAAGTGRGTTTTTTTGCTCCTCTGGGATGCACCTTCCTCTCTCCTCAARAGACTCCTGTTTGCATTAGAGCAGCCTTGAAGACAAATGTGACCCTGCTCTGGGAGAAACCTCAGCTCTTGCCTTGGGAGATGGAAAAGCACCAAGGGCCCCTGGAGCTGTGAGCTGTCCCTGTGCAAACATCAATTATGGCCTGACACAGTCAGGCACTGCTGCTTCCCTGGCAGCCCTGGAGGGACTGAATGAGCCTTAGAATGATGAGGTAAACAGGGTATCTGTGCAAACAAGCGTTTGAACTGATGTTTGAACACGCAGAAACTGGACAATTTTGCAAACAAAGCCAGAAGGAACATTGGRGATGCAGAGCACCAGGGAAATGGCTCCTCTGCAGAGCTCCATGGGCACAGCTGGCAGGGCAGAGGCAGCGTGGTGATGGGGACAAGAAAGAAGCCACAACACTTTCAACATTTCCACAGACATCCAGGGGGCATTCTAAGTGTCTAGGGACARATCCCAATTTGGACAACTTGCCTAATGCAGTCATAAAGGAAGAAGTACCAAACTAACCATGTAAGCAAAGTTCTTCCTGCAGCTCCATGGGCAGTTGTGTGGGAGAGAGCCCCAAGTGCCATGAAATATCACAATTTATTTGGTACASCAGGTGACTGTCAGAAAAGCAAAGAGATAGGACTAAATCCTCTACATCCTCAGCTGCAGAGGAAGAGGGTCAGCAAATTCCAGATGGCTTAAAAGAAGCAGAATTATTATTTGCAGCATAAAAGAAGTCAGACTTTTGGCARCACTAACAGATCAATGGACTTGAATAAAATCAGCGTAAAAGTAGCATAAATACTTTTAGCATCAAAAGAGCTAAGGCAAAACAAGACCAGTGGTTTCCTTGCTGATTCAAGTCTTGACAAGTCATGAYACCCATAATTTTCTTCCAGAGACCATTTGCTCTCACAGCTGTAACTGTGACAAAATATCTCCCATGCTTCTCTCTACATCAGAGATCTAAACCTCTCTGTAGGCAAAGATGTCTTTACGAGGAATTTCTTGGCTTTTGAGAAATTAAATTAAGTATTAGTCAGCACACTAATACTCCAGTTAATTTTTTTTATGACACCTATGCAAATCTACTTAATCTAAAGAGAATGTGAGTCCTCCCCACATGAAAAGTCATCACATCTGATCTGATTTTGATAATACTGTATGTGTGTTGCAGGGTTTCCTGTTTACTTGGCTAACATGGACTACTATTCTGCAACCTCCCATCTGGAGTTCTGGTTGCTTCTCTGACTTGATTTGGTAACAATATTTTAGAAACGCTGAGGTCTTTCCAATGCCTTAAATCCAAACCAAGGGTCATGGGAAAAACTGTTATGCTTGAGTGTTACCACAGCAAAGTGAAGCCTGGGCCAGAGATAATATCTTTGATAAAGGCAGCAGATTGAACACATGGGACTGTCCAGAGACATTTACACATAAGGCAGGCCATTAATGGGCAATGAACTAATGATACATGTTCAGAAAATGCTTCCTCTGTGCCCAGAACCACTAACAAGACACATAAGAAGCACACGCTCAGCCAGATATTAGGCACTGGGCTTGGGTGAGTTGTGTCCCAGGATACCCAATTTAGTTGATGTAGCAGGAGTGGTCAGAGCAGGTGCTGCAGAGGTGGCAGAGAGCATTTCCATTGTGTTATGGAGGAATTGCACCACAGCAGCTCAACGTGTCAGACCTGACTGTAAAATTCTGTGATTGGCTCGGTGCAATTGGGGATTGGAAGCATCTGTCTGTGCTGTGAGACACTGAACATGTAAGGGGACACAAGCAGTTACCTCTGGGGCTGAGCTGAATGAGAACATAAGAAAATGAAAGGAGAAACAGAAACAGTAAGGCAAGAGAAAACAARCCAAGATGCTACAAATGTAAGCACTTTTCAGTCCTTTTGTGATGGTCCTCATGTGCATGTCTTGCACTAGTTCTGCTGCATTGTTCTGTTCTTTAAAATCACACAGAGCTTACAAAGAGCTTAAACAAATCCAGCAGAAATGGATGGTCCTATGCTTATTCTAAGCTGTGGGATAGAGCACACAGCAGAGATGCAGAGTCAAAGATGAGATGGGCAGTGCCTGTTAATAGCAAGAAAATCCTGTAAAATTTACAGCATGGTGCTCTAATTAACAAAGAATGTAGCAAAGATAAACATTCCAGACCTATGTCTAATTCTCCTTCAAGTAATTGCTCTTCTGGAAAGGAATTTGCAAGGATGCAGTCCTATCCTTTGTGTGAATGCCTTTAACCTCCATTCATGGTTCATCCTTACAGAGATTTCCCCCTCATTTTGTATTCCTTCTGAATTTCCGGGCTYCAGCCAGAATCAGAACCAAAAATGAGGCACTGTAACTCAAAAGGAATTTCTGTCTGATAACCCAGACATGGCAAACCTCATGAGGAAGCAGGCTGTGAAACTGCTGGACAGGTTTGGTGAACTTGAAAGATGAAGGTAGCCTGGACAAAATTTCACCCTGGTGATCACCTGTGCAATTTGGATGTTAACTATTAAATCTAATTGATCTGAATAAGGTCTGTGCTTATATTCACCCCACTGGCAATGGATTTGTAAAGCAAAATGGCTGGTACTGAGAACCAAATAGCACTGGGCTTATTTTGGTTTTTACATCATTTATGTCATTTTTTGATGTCATATTTACATCAGGCAGGTCCCAAACCATTTGTATCTCCAAAAATTCCTCTGCTGTAGGAACCTAAATATGATAAGTGGAATTTGCTTCAAAAGCCAACTTCCCCCTGAAGAAGACATGGTAATGTACGTGTGTGTGAAGGTACTTGGCAATGACATATCATTTCTGAATAATTAAAACATGAAAGTGCTTTATAGATACTCATTATAGACAATTAGGAATTTTTTTAGCAGAAGAAAAACCCAAGACAAAACCAAAAATACCCACCACCACCACCACCACCACCAAAATCTCCTGAATTCCAAAATATTCTTCTGAGCTCAAAAAAAAAAAAAATATTGGTAATGATTTAAACACTTTTTTTTTTTCTAGCAAAACATACCAAGGTATTTTGATTCTACATTTCTTGGCTCTTTGGTGCTTGTCTGATTCACTCAATCAGATTCCCAAATTTTAGCTCTGTGCTTTGGAAAAACAAAATCCATCTGGTAGAYGCAGACAACACCACCATAAAAAAGATTAGCTCATATGATTTTTATTTTTTTYTCATTTTCTTTCCCAGTCTTGGGAAGGACCCAGAACAAAAATCACAAGAAGAAAAAGGGCTCTTTTTAAGGAAGAAGTTGCCACTTGACAGGTAACGCTAAGGTTGAGTTTAGTGGATGAAAAATACATTCAGACATGAGAATTGGGTAGCCATGAAACCTCTCACTCCCTGTGTGCTGGATGGCCTTTCCACATGCAACAACAGCCTGGCCAAAATAGCAGTTYTTGCCTGCTGACATGGAGGAGTGCCACCATTACCACCAGAAGTACTGTGAAGGTGATACGTGCATAAAACCTGTGCATTTCACACAGTAGAAACAGGGGGACACAAGCAGCCAGAATAGAATTATAATGTACTGTCTTCAGAGCAAAGAGGGCTATCCTTGAATTCAGTGGTCATTTAATGTCTACAGCACTGCTGGGTACAGACAAAAGGTTTGATTTCYCCCAGTCTGAATGCCTCTGTGGCAAAAATGGGCTGAGACAGCATTGCTCTGCCAAGGAGTTTGCTATTCAAATCTGCTGCATGTAATTAAGGGCATTTGCATGAAATCTCTACATCCTCAAGGCTCAGGTTAGAAACACACACATCTGTCACAACCTGACATGTTCAATGAAAGAAGAAGTTGAAATATAGTTATAGTTGAAATCATTACAGGGTGGTTATTTTTAACGAGAGAACAMGTTGAAATACAAAGGAAGGAGACAGGGAAGGAAAGCATTCAGGGACTGTCAAGAGCATGTCAAAGCTGCTGTGTTAATGGTAAAAAATAGCCAAAAAGCTTTTTTTATTAAATTAATGTCTTTCATCTTCRAGTCTCAGCAGTTATAATAATTCTTAAACCTGTGATTTGTATGTTAGCTAAAGGTTAGTGATCTTTATTTACAGCACCTCCAGGCAAAGCTCATTGACAATTTCCCATGGATGGCAACAGCATCTGGAATAGATTTTTAATTGTGGGAATTATCAGGAAGATTTAAAAAATCTAGGCCTGTTAATGTTTTATTCAAATTTCAGGGACCAGATGATGTCCTTTTGCAAAACATGTTTTGGTCTCTGCCGTTTTGTTATCAGACTGGTGATAAATAGGGCTTTTGGATAATAGTGCCATACAGCTCAGCAGTATGACTGCTTTGCTTTTGAAATTTCCTTGACTTGAGAATAATTTTAGGTAAAAATCAATTACCCAGAGTCCTGGATTCAGCTGGGATAGAGTTAATTTTCTTCCTGGTAGCTGGTCCAGTGCTGTGTTTTGGATTGGCTTTGAGAGTGATGTTGATAACATGGGGATGTTTCAGTTGTTGCTGAGCAGCACTTGCAGGACTTGTCAGCTTCTCTTGCCCTGACAGGGAGGATGCTGGGGACACAAGGAGCTGGGAGGGGACACACAGGACAGCTGACCCCAATTGGCCTGAGGGATGTTCCAGACCATGTGGCACCATGCTCAGCCCAATAACCAGGGGGGAAAGCAGCTGAGGGTGGATGCTCAGGAACTGACTGGGCATCAGCTGGTTGGTAACGAGCAATTGTTTTGCATTTGCATCACTTGTTTTTCTTGAGTTCTATTTCACCTTCTTCCTGTTATTTTATTCTTACATAAAATTATTAGGTTTTTTATTATTATTATTCAATTATTCAACTGTTTTTATCTCAACCCTGGAGCTTTGTTACTTTTGCTTTTCTGATCCCCTCCCTGTGCCATGGAGGCTGGAGGAGGTGGAGTGAGCAGTTGTGTACTTAGTTATCAGCTGGGCTAAACCACAACCTTCAGGCTGCTGAGGACATCCAGATTCCTTCCTTGGATCTGTTTGAAAGGCCATGTTGGTGTTACTTTAACACAGTGCCAGCAGTTACAAGAGCAAATTTACCCTTCTGACAATAACCTTCTGCTTTACAGATAGGGAATGTTCCAAACCACAGGCATCTTGCTGAAACTACAAAACAACCTTAATCAAGGTTAAACCCCTAATTCCCACTGTGATCCAGCAGAATCCATTAATATGCTACTTTTACTAGAACAAAAAAAAAAATGGAGAGGATTAAGACTGAATGAAATATTTCTTCCTTTAAGCAAGGTTGAACATTGAGTTGAAACCTTGGTCAGCTWAGGTCTGTGGCAAATGCTTTTGTCACTAGCCTTCTATTTGAGCCACAGAAAAAGCATCCCTGGCAAACTAACAAAMCCCCAGACAGTTAAAACATTTAAAACTTAAAAGAAAGAAAGTTTTAACTTTAACACTAGCTCCTTTTTTCTTTTCTCTTTGGGTACAAAGAAATTTTTTGTCATGCTCTCTCCTTGAATGTCTTTCTGTTGGTAATAAAGGTGGCCTTAATTGCCCTCTTGCATGTAATTGTTAACTAAAATGAGCTAACAGAAGCTCCTTCTGTTGATTCCTTTTTTGAGTATGAATATGTTTTCTTGGAGACAAAATAAGACAAATACCCAGAGAGTGAGGAAGAAAGAACAACAAAGATAAATGTGTTGCTTCTGATTCTGCAGCCCATGGCACAAGGTGTCTCAGTAAAAGAAACAAGAGTTGGTAAACATCCCTATCAGCCGCCTTGGTAAACACACATCACTAACAGGTTATTTCAGACAGAGCTGCCTTCCTGGTCACAGGCTGAGAGCAGCACAGCCACAGCCACTCTTCCTCAAAGTGGATTCTTTTCTTTAGTAGAATGCAAAGAAGGAAGAAAGGAAACAGAGTCAAGAATAAAAAGAGCACAAATTCAGAGGTGGGCAGCAGTGGGAAAATAAGTAATCCTCCWGGTGGAATACTTCAATTAATCACTGGATTTTTATCCTGTCTTCCACTAATTTAGCTGGTCTTCCACAACCATAGTCTCCAGAGAAGCCTACATGWAGGAGTATATTCCCTGTTAATTCCATGTTGAAAGATCAATGAAGTGTCCCAGAACTTGGCGTTAAAGTTCATTTTACTCCATTTTACAAAAGGTTTCCTTTCATTACATGTCATAATAATATTTTATGTTGCAGTCTCCAGTGGCATGAGGAGAACAGATGCTGCATGATACCTGAATCAGGCAGAGATTAAACACAGTCTCAGCATCCACAGCAGTCCTGTTCTCAGGATCCTCTGCCACCCTTTCTGACTTATTAGAGGATGTCTGTGGGGTCCTGGTCTATGGCTGCAGTGTCTCATCCAAGGTACTGGGAGCACTACAGCACAAAGGCTTGAAATGCACATTTCACCCATGATAACAACACCTGGACTCAGTCATGTCAGTGGGGACATAAACACCAGAGACCTTCGTTAATGCTGGAATTGTCTTCAGGACTCAGGAGCATCATGAACTCTCATGGCATTTATAGCTGCCTTGCTGTACCAAAAAGCACAACAGCCTCTTCATTACATTTCCAATTATGGGTTTAGAAGGCTAATTTATGAAAACCATGTTTGTAAATACTGCAACWGAAGTTTTTCTTTTACTAGAGTTGATGTTACATTAGATATAAAGAACGTGACATGGACTTATTCCACATACTAACCAAGAAAAAAAATACTTAATTTTAATTAAGCAGCCAGATCTCTGCAGCCATAGTCCAGATCTCTGAACTGACCAGAGACCTTCTATTTCTTATGTCAGCTTTATGAAGTAGCCCTGCAGTCTAAGCCCAGATTTTGTTGCCACRACCACCAGGAGGTTTAAAGCTGAGAGCAGGGTGGGACTACAGCTGCCCACTTGGATTACCTTGAATCCATCACAAACATGCAGCCTGAAGAACTTAGTGAAGTACTTTACTACATATTCGGTCTCAGATTTGGTTCTTTTAGTCTTTTCTCTCTTCTTGCCCTTTGCACAGAAGTTCTTAAGTAGGATGTCAAAACAAGCAGTACCCAAGTGGGACATAAACATTTGATTTTTTCATGTTAAAGTTAGTTTCAGATGGTGAAACTATCCCTCAATTCTCCAGAATGAGTCTCAATTCACACAGGGAAAAAAACTTCCATAAAAATGAAATAGCAACCTAAATCTACAGAGAACTGCTAAATACTTCCATATTGCAGCTGATGTTCAGGTCTTTAGGAAAGCTCCACAAAAACCTCCAGACAAGTAAGACAAGTTATGAACATTAGGCTATTTTTGCAGAAGGTCATGCGAAAATGTTTTTCTATTTTTCTGTTTTTTGTGTTCTGTGAAAAATCAGCATTTCTCTCAGACATGTTATAYTGTACACAGAGTTCCATAGCAGGAACTTTGCACTGCATGTATGTGACACTTTTTGAAACTGGTGGAAGACTGGATGGAATTCAAAACAATGTCAGATTCTGCTCAAAAGCCTGAATCATAAACTCCAAACCAGATTTACTTCATTCAGTTGGGAAGTTGGGACTTTGTCCCTTCTTTTCTTTTTTTTTGCAGGGTCAGGGTCAGCCCTTGAGGAGGACAACAAATTGGACTGATGGAGGCATCATGTTCTGACCAGGCAGGAGAGCTGATTGCTGCAATGGAACWGGAGAACATTTGGGAGATCACATTGACCTTGTAAAGTCCAAGTGACTCACACCAGTGGAAAAGAGAGTGGTTCTTATCAAGACCAAAAATAGTCTTGCCACAAACATGAAAGCGAAGCGAGACAGAAAAGAAAACAATTGTTTTCACAAAGAAATTGCCAGCAGTCTGTACTGCCCCTAAACATTTATAATCCATGACAAAGTTTATGTTTCTATTGTGCATTTTAAAATTACAATGCAGTCACCAAGTCCCACTGAAACCAAAAGAAAAGGGATGTAGTTTTCACGTTATGTGTCAAAACAGTCTGGAAACTGAAGTCTTTCCTTCTGTATTATTTATTCTGTTTGCTTTGGTTACCTCACAATACATGACCAGAACAAAACCCTAGAGAGAAAACATTTCCTTACCCAAAGAAAGCTTACCAGATTTTGAAACATTTTTACCTTCCATAAAAGGACAAAAAWGAAAAGACATGAAAATTTTCACAAAATAAAAATCTCCCAAAAAAACTAGATCAAATTTTGCCAAGTTTTATACTTTGTTTTCCCTTTCACCAGAGATGAAGCTACTTCTGCAAGTGAAATTTTAAAACAAAAAAGCAAAGCAAAACAAAAGACACTTCAGATTMTATGAAAATCTCTGGTTGTTCAGTTTGTCAAAATCAAGCTTTGGATTATTTCCACATGAATTCCATTATAGAATTCTTCCATTATAGAAAGCACTAGTAAGTGAAATTGAAGGTCAAGGTGCCTCAAAAACAGCTGTAATTTTGTCACAAAATGGGGCTTTTCACCTGAAAGCTGCAGTGAAGTGAACATATCTGAACAGGTCAGTCAGAGAATGACTTTGAGTGCTGATGTGATCCCACTGCCAGAAAAGCTGATGCAAACCCACCAGACTGTTCTCCAGAACCACAAGGATGCTGATGGGCAGAGATGCTCTCTAMTCTCCTGTACACCAGGCTTCTAYCAACTGGYTGCCTGTGCTGGAAAAGGACTCAGTGACTWAAGAAGACCCATTTCCAGAGTTGCAYAGTAAAATTKATCAAATTAATTTTCAAATGGAACAYRTATTGACCTCAGCTCCTTACTGGTGCAGRTTTAATTTCAGTAAAATCAATGTTTTTCAGGAGACAAATATACTMAAATCTCTGCTCAACTCATCTAAATCCTTCAGTACCACTGTGCTTCAAAGCTATATTCATTTRCTTTAGCTAGGCATTGTTCCACAAGTTGATCAACTCAGTCTCAGTTGATTCATCTTTCTTATTACACGAGAATGTGAGCCTGAGAATGGGATCTAAATGAGGACAGTGCCTTATTAACTCAAACATCAACTGATGGGAAGGCAAAATAATTTTATTGCAGTCCCTTCAGCAGAGAAATAAAAATGAATACAGCAGATGTTACCATGAAAATTCAACTCTGATTTTCTGTTCCAGCAACCAGCCTATAATTTAACTTTTTAGTCAGGTTGGCACTCTTAGCAATGTTGTAYTACCCTGACTTCTTTAATACCTTGAATGTGGACACCAGAGCTGTCCTCAAATGGCTTGGTACGCAGTGACACCTACTACAAGCACTGCTGATAGCTCTGAGTGTGAATTTGATGTGTAACCCATTCTCCATGATCARTTAATCAGAATTTTGGCTAGCATTTTGACACAAAGTTCATACATTACCTCTTTTTGCCTGCCCACCCACAATGACAGACTGGGTAATTTCAACCAAAATTATTCTTTTCGAAATCATGGTGAAGGGAAAATACATTAAACTGTCTTAATTGCAAAGAGTCCTGCTCTACATTTTTTTGAATAATGATTTTTGCCCCAGTCTCTGTAGAGGTCATTTACATTTGGGAACAGAATAACTCTTGTCACTATATTTTGCCATCTGAAAAAACTGTCCAAATTGGATCAAGCATATGAGAAAAATGCAATTTACACACCATGTGTTCTCTAGGAGCTTCATAAACACGTTATTCTAACCTTCAAAGATTTCTTCTAGATAACAATGCTCTGGTCCAGTTTCAGAGCTCTGCTCCCCACATTTGGGCATGCTGAAATCTTAAGTACTGACAACTCTGTGGAGTTTGCTTTAAAAAACAAGTTATGAAAGTGCACATTTATTTTAATACCATAGGTTTTGTATGAACTAAAAATAGCAGGAATTAATTTACTAAAGGAAGTTGTTCATAAAATGTTCATAAAATTCCTGCTGATTCTGTGTATTTTGCAGTTTTGGAAATTAGAAAAAAATGTGAAGAAAACCAACGGGTAAGAGTAGTATGAAGCAATCCATTGCAATAGCAAATGAAACAACATGCACTGCAGGAAGAGTTCATGAGGAATGGAAAGAGGTTCTGTGACCCATAGTCATGGGACTGGCACCTCTGTGAAGCAAAATTTAGGTCCTTTACTGAGAAATGTCAAGATGAACACAAAAAATAGGGGAACCAGCAGCATTAACAGACCTGTTCTACTGCATTAAAGATTCCCACTCCATTTGTCCTCTCCTTTGGGACTGGCAAAATTCCATAGTTGCAGTTTCTGCACACATCTGTTCACTTGGCTTATCTGATMAGCGTGTTCAGGCCAGGTTATGAGACTTGCAGACATAATGGCTGTGTGATCACTTTTGTTTTGGAGACAGACCTTAAGCAAATCACCCTGATCAAATTGAATTGAATTGAATTTCTTCAACAGCTATTCATGCTCACCAGATGTGTTAATGTATTATTTTAGGAAAACAACAAAGACATGGGGAGTAGAAAAAAGATCAGGGACCAATTTGAAGGGAACAAAATTAAGTGCRTGCATATAATRGAGAAGGTATCTCCCCAAGCCCCTRAAAGGTGTTCAAGAYTTTCACATCTTTGTTCATTTGCTGGAAGAAATCAGCTCTGAAACAACCATGGAGTGAAAGGCTGGCTGGGTAACATCCACAGAAAACTTACTAAGAGCTTTAGAAAAAACTACTTAATTCCAGGGAAAGACTGGGAATTCCTTCAGAAGGCCAGTTSCCCAAGTAAGGGACTTAACAGCTGAAATTAAATGCAAAGAGAGAACATTCACTAAGTGGGGAAAAAAGAGACAAGCAGCATGAATATGAAAGCACTGCTTTGGCAAGAGTAAACCCCATGTGGAGGAAAACCAAGCAAAGGATGTACACAGCAGTAAAAGGGGATTCAACAGGTTTGAATGATAGTTTGAAGAGAACTTCTGGGAAAAGTGGGGTCTGCTGCAGAATGGGGAGACAGCACGGATGACACAAGGAAGGCTGAAATGTTCCCTCTCCCTGCCTTGGCAAAGGCTGTTCCTGTACTTAAATGTGTAACCAGCAGAGCCTAGAAAGAGGGAACCTGACACCTCTGTGTGAAGAACAGGTCCTGTAATGCTGAGCTGCTCTGACTAATCACCAAGTAAATTGCTCTGTCCAGTTACCCCAGATTGGTGGCAGTTTTTGGTGTCTGTGGTCATTATTTCTCTAGGCAATTTTACTCATGAGAACAGGAAAGGTGCAAGGAGAGAAGGATGAAGCAAGCCACAAGCATTGGGTGTGCTAAGCTATTCAAGTGTTATTCCTGTGGTAGAATAAGTGTGGGGCAGGTGCAATTCTGTGCCAGCCTGAGGGGTGGGAGAGCCCTACTGCCATGCTGTGTGCTTGAAAAAACGCTGGTCTCTGCCTTTTCCCCTTGTCTCTGCCTTTTTCCCTTGTCTCTCTTGCTCACAACTCCCTCCTTCCCAAAATTAACATTTGAATTGGAAGTTCAAAAGGTGTCAGGGCTAACAGGGGTTACTCTTGCAAATCAAAGGCCCACCTACCAATCTGCTSAGAGCCATAATGTCTGCATTAAGAAAAAAGCTAGTCAAAACCCAATGATTAAGTCATTAGTTATGAAAGCTCTTCATGTCCTGTCGACTTTTGTGCGCTTGGAGAGCAATGTGCTAATCTGAATCACGATGATGTAAAGAAATCTTTTCTGAAATCCAGTTTCATTTTAATGTGGCATCTGCACTGACTGAGCTGGCAGCATACTCCCAAAAGATTCAACACAGCAGTTCTGCTCTTTCACCTTAAAAACTCCTTGCTGAAGCATCCTGTGTACYCATTCAAACTCCAGATGTTAATGGACCCTAGAGTTATTTTGGTAGGAAGCTGGTAGGAAAGCTGTATCAGATGTTTTCTCTAGAGGAGAGAGGGAGGGAAGATTCTTCCCTGAGAAGTGAAATCTCTGGGCAAGAAGATGGGAATGATGATTTTTCTGCTTGGCAGCTGATCCTATGAAAAGTTTTAGACAGAACCAAAACTTTCTGCCATACAAATTTCTCAATTTCTCCTTTTGCAAAAGGACTTTCACTACAAGATAAGAAAAGAAATTGCCAGCCTACCTTAAGTTTAAGCATAAAGATAGCTTTTTTTCAGTGGGCTTTCCTGAGCCACAAATGTGTCCAGCTTTCCAGTTTGGCTGTGTGCCCTTCCTGCTGTTTGGTTTGACAACTGTCACCTCTACAGAGCCAGTTTTACCCCAGCCATCACTGTAGTCTGGATGCTCAGCTGATGCTAAGAGATGAGTATAAAAAATATYCTGAAAGAGATCTGTTTTAAAGAAAAACATTTCACAATCTGCCATGAAGAACTCCAAATTATTCTTAAATAACAAGCCAAGAAAAATACAAATTTATATCCATGTGATCCCCAGGAGTACAAAAGTTACATTAGTGAGAAAAATGATCTATTGTTGTATTTTTTTATAAACTGGAAGGTGTCTGCATATCTACATTGTAAGCAAAGACAAGTATATAAACAGCCAGCAGAGCCTCAGGAGCACATCTTGCTAACAAGTTTCATCTGCAATAATAGAAACTGCTCACATTAAATCCTTTTCCCTGGCATCCAATTATTCACTTTCTAATGCACACACAGAGCTAAGGCAAAAGAATTATATTCTAATTACCTTGACCAGGTGTATTCGCATACTCAAATGTAATTCTTGTGTGAATTTATTCTTTATGGCAAAGGAAGACTCATTGAAATGGATTTTGGACAGCTCCAGATAAGGCTCATTATTTCCTCTCCTCAGCAGCAGCCTCATCTTGCTGGAGAGCAGCAAATGGAACAGACTTTAAAATGTGAGATGGTGAGAGGGTGGAGAAGGATGCCCCTAATCTTGGCCACACAATAAAAACCCCATTGAGACTGCACTCAAAWGGAGCACATAGACAGCCTAAATGTGGCAAATCTCTCACTCCAAGGCGAAAGATGACTCCAAATTCCAGGGAAAAGGGGCACCAGATGTGGAGCCTGAGGATCATTTGCAGGGGACAGGCAGCAAAGCCACAGAAGGAGCATCTGAAGGAGTTTAGAAACGTTTCTGTCAGAGAGACATCTGAGATTGCTGCTGAACTGCTCTGTAGTAAATCCCTCTCCCATACCCTGTTTCACTGAGCCTGTGCCAAAGGAGGTGAAGAATGATCAAAATTCATTGCAAGAATTCAAAAGAGCAAAAATACCAAATTTAGAAGCAGTTTGCAAAGTGTCCAGGTTAAGTTATATCTTTTCCTTAGAGCTCAGTTACCCTGAACAGAAACTAACTCAGTTTTCAGAGTTGTTAATTATGCAGTGMTGCAGACTATGAGCCAAGTTAAAAAACATATAAAAAGAGAGATATTGTTGTCATACAAAATTGGACAAACTAGTTGTAAATATGCCTGAAATGAAATTTTGAAAGTGTAGATTCTGAGACTGTTTGAAAAACCCAGTGAAGATATCTCTACGGAATTTTTATTTAAAATCAGTTAGAAAATTTAAGTTTTTTTTTCACTTTTTTTCCCACTTAAAGCTACAGTGCTTGCAACCAGCTGACCATGAAGTTTGTTCACCTTCAGGTGAAAAATATATTCCACTTTCCAGGACTGTGAAAGATAATTTTTTAAAAAAATTAAATATATGCAAAAGATAAATGAAACCAAATATCTATGTATTTTATAAAACAACAAAAACAAAACCAAATAACCTTGCAATTTTTATGTTCAGCTCATGATGATTGAGTAATATTTAGGAGACTACTTAAAAAATTTCACTAATCAATTTAATGAACCAATCAGCCCTGTTCTGAGATTTTTGAAAGCAAAATAAAACTGGGGGTTTCAAACAGAGAAGATTCTTACATGGACCTGAGTGTTGTGCTGTMGTTTAATAAGAAACAGTCCTTTTTTTCTCTGCAGCAGCTGAAATTTATTGAATTTAACTTTGAAATAATTTGCTCACAGAAGTATATGCACATATTTTTAAACTACTGTTGTTGATAGTTTGATCTATGAGTTTAATATTGAATATATTTCAACATTTGCATCCCAGGTCAAATAGCCAGGTATTTTGCATTTAAATGGATTATCAGCATATATTTCTTGTTCTTGTTACTCTCTGTGCTTTCCATGCAGCTGTTTGATATGAAGACTTTTACTGATGCAGACAGGATTTTAGTAATCAGGGCAAGAGACAGGTTAATATACTTTAAATTAGATAWAATGCTATTGCAATATATGCTACCACACTGATATCAAATCCTTATGTGGAGCATCATTTCCCAGCACACTGAAGTCCATTCACACAGAAAGGAGGGCTGAGGGACAGGCTGAAGCAGCAGCTTGGTGCAACAGGCACCAAACMACAGCAGAGACTGGGATATTGGGATTTTGGGACACTGCTCCCCTGCAGTTCACTGCATTCCAGCTGTGCTCCTGCCTTTGAACCTGGGCAAATCCCTGCCTGGTTCCTCTGAGCTGGCAGATCACATAACTGCTGTGTGCAGATGCAGTGGCTTCCCAGGCCAGCACCACGTGTTTTAACTGGGTTTTTGCAGCAGCTCAGCAGCAAAGGTTGAGATGGGTCTCATGGAAGCCAATGCAGAACTGCTCCATTTTTATCCAGCCTGCTGGAAACATCACACACTGTCCTTGGTGGAAATCCGCACAATATTCTGTCAATCTACCATTTTTAATTCGGTTGCAGAGAGAAGATTTATGTTGGATGTTGACAGGGGAAGAAAAACAACATTAACTTGCTTTTACTTATGGGTAAGATCTGAAATAAATCACCTGGAGAGGCTGAGGACTGCCCACAGTTAAAGCTCCCTAGCAGCAGGACAGAGAAAGAGCTGTCTGAAACAGAAGTGATAGCACAAGGAAGCTGTGCTGGCCAGCATGGGCTCAAGTGAGTTCCCAGGGCTCTTTCCAACCTTCTCTTCTAATATTTAATGAGATCTGATTGAAAAGTCATAAACATTTTTCTGKCTGCTTGTTCCAAATAAACGAGGCTCCATCATAGAGCTCTTTAATGGGAACACACAGCACTGAGGGGATTACACCTGGAGGAGCTCAGGGAGGCCACAGCAGTTCCCTTCCCTGAGCTGTAACCACCACCTTGGCTTCCCAGCTGGCAAAGAGCTCCTCCTCTCCTGCCCTGTGCTCTTGCTGAGCTTCACAGCAGCAAACAGCCAGAAATTTGGCAAGCCCTGCCCAATGCCTGATTGTATTGTCCCACTGGTAGGGAAGAGGAATAATAGACACATAAACAAAACAGCAAAACAGTAAAAAAAAGTTGGCATGTGAGTTATCTCAGAGACATCCACATCTCCAGCTGAGTGAAACTCTGTGGGAAATCTTTTGGCTGGCACTCTGTAATCTGCAAGTTTACTTTGAAACAGCAAAGTTGCCCAAGTCCATATACTATYCACATTTTAAAAATCACCACCTGAAGGATTTATGGCAGGGTGCACGGACAATTACATTGCTCTATTTGTTACTGTGGAAACACGTTTTTGTTGACTGGTGAAATCTGTGAGAAGTGTATTGAATGAAGTTCTGAAAAACAATATTTTAAAATTAAAACTGAGCACTGGATTTAGCAACACTAGGATTGCCTTAGCCTCAAGGAAGTCATGAAACACCAGGGAGTCAGCAGGAAAGTGCCACTGAGTCTTGATGGGATTGATTCGGTTGGAATAGCTCTGTGCCACAGAATGGGAAAATAAAAGTAGAGTYAGCTCATCAAGCTGGTGCTCTCACAGCTGGAGAGCTTTGCCCAGAAATGGGTGCAACAATGAGTCAGAACACAATGGTATTTAATCCTGCTCTCTTGGACTGTGAATATGTTCCAAGCAATCCAACCCTATGACATGAAACTCTCAAGACTTCAGTCCTTTAAGTRCCTTTTTCAAGTTTTAAGCTTTCCATTGGCCCTTAGCCATGAAAAACTATTGAATTTCTCAACTGTTTGTTAGAAACAAACTSATCTACAGTTGCAGGATGGAGTGTCTTCACATCCATCCTAAATCAAGGAAAAAAACCCATGCACTTTGTCATGAAACAGATTCCAGCCTTCCTGGTTGAATGGGAAGAAAGGAAGAAATCTGGTTTCTGCCTCCCAGAAATGATGGCTTTTTCATTTTTATGTTGAAGGTTGTTTGGAAATGGAAATCCCAGTGGTTAGTTCAGAAATCCAAATGCATTTAAATAATTTGAGGTGTCAAGACAGACAGGACATCCAAATACCCTCTGTTACCCAGGAAGATCCAGCCTTCATTTCTAGAGGGATTTCAGAGCAAATAAAAAAGGAAAGGAAAAAAGGAATTAAAAGGAAATTTCTTTGTTAAATAAGAAGGGAATTATCCCAGTGAGGGRATAATCTGGAGTCTGAGGGGAATAACAATTTCTTTGCTACTGATCAGGCACTAGTCTTTATTGACTAAGATTATGGAAATAAAAATACTATATATTTTTTTTCCTAATGTATCCAGTCCTTTCAAGTAATTTATAGCAGTGTACTGTAACCCTAGTAAAGTTATTCTTAATTTACTCTGGTATCTGTGGGAGGAGGATTGAGGCATGCAGAAAGCCAAAGTATGAGACTCCAGATGTGATCTATGCAAAAGCAACAGTGACAAAAACTGAGATGTGTGCATAAAAGTGCCAGGTACTATGAGTTTATTGCTTACCAGATCAGATATTCACTATCAAAAGTTTAAAAACAGACAATAAACTTAACTGTTGCATCTTTAAACTTATTTATAACTTACAGAGGGAGTATAAAGTCTTGGGTTTGTGTCTTCCCTAGCAGCCAGCAGGAGATAATAAAATCCAGGCTGAGCTCATATTGCTGAGAGAAAAAAAAATAAAAAATCAAGGCCAGTATGTGTTGGTGGCTGTCAGGTGAGATATTTTATACCTCATTAGTGTCACAGCAGTTATTGCTTTTGCTTCCTTTATGAATAGATCGTGTGATGCCATGCCCCTCTCTCTCACACTCCTCACCAATTTGTCGCAGCGAACAGAAATAAAGGATTTCTTGTCAGAGTCCTTTTCACTTCAGTGCTTGYTTCTGATGAACCATGCTACCCAAACAAGTCTAGATGTGCTTCACAGCCTGGGAGCTGCTCACTGATGCAGAGATGTTTCTGCAGGAGCTGTCCATGCAGCACTGGTGCGTGTGCTCCCTCAGCAGCATGGCATGGGAGGGCCCCAGCTGACCTCCCTAGAAGGCTTCCAAAGCACTGCATCATCCCTGGGGCAAGCCACGGTTTTCAGAGCAGACAAAGCACTGCTGAGCAGCATTTTCACTTAACAACTTAATCCTGAAGATCATTCAGGATAATGGGTCAGTGTCCCCCCAGCAGGAAGTGCCCTCCTGGTGGAAGTTTGCCACATGTGTGCTCCCCTCAGATCTGAGCTGGAATAGTCTTAGGTTCTGGACAGAGAAAAGTTGTGTCCCTGGGGCTTTTTTGTGTTGAGTTTATTCAAACCATGCCCAATCTACAGAGAAGATGTACCAGGGTTCTCATATAGATCAGGGTGAAGACATTAAGGAGAAGTGATGTAGATTAATTTGACCGACAGACAATGCAAAATGGAAGAGAATTCTACAGAAAAACAGTTGTGAAGAAAAGCACATGACTGCACCTAGTCCCTGTTTCCACAACTGTTAATATACTCTACAATAATTACCCATTATTTGCCATACCCACTCTGAGCACTCCTAAGGCAAATAAAAGCCGCTAAAGTAATTTTTTGGGAAATGGACTATTCCTTTCACTCTCTCTTTCTGCTTGCAGGAAAATCTATTCAGTTAAAGAACTACAGCTAAATATTATTTTCCTTTTTTAAAGAGCACACAATTGTTATTACACCRTGTTTTGAGTGGAGGGCACAGAATTGTGTAAGCTTTAATTAATCCACTGAACCATCAACTTATATTCCACTGCAAATACTGCCATCTGCTACCAGTCCATGCATCAATAATTAATGTCTGCTACAAGTTTGCTTCTCCAACATTATCTGATTAGGTAATTAGCCTATGGAACAGCACCCAACATAATGCATTATTGTTCTATTAAGTGTGATCTGTTTGAAAGCACTAAAGAATACCTTCATACTGCTTCATTTCTGTGACTCATACCTCCACAAACACCCATCCAGAATATGACAAAGCTATTCAGAAAGGAAGGGGGGTAACAACRACAAGCCCAAAACCACATCAAGAGCATGTCAATAAAATTAGACATGAGAACAGTTTATTTCAGAATAGCCTGAGAKGAAATATGAATATAAGACAATCCAAAATCACTGCTCTCCAGAGAAGGCATGAATCAACACCAACAACGATCTGCTTATGATAAAGGCCCCTTCAGAAAAGAATGATGAAACATACTTTGTCATCAAAACTCAGGGGTTTAATAAATCAATGGAAGGTGGAATCAGGAAGAGGAAAAACAARGCAGCGTGTCATATTTATCCACTAGAGTAAAATGTGGCTGTTTCCAAGATTACATCTGAATTAAGCTTGTGAGGAAAGCAAGTGATGAAGATGCAGCAGAGGAAAACTGAAGTGAAGCCAACAAATCAACACTGTCAGATCCTGTGGCTGTAGTACAAAACCTATCAATATTTGGCTGAGTGAAGTGGGTTTTACTTTATCCAGCTCTTGGCCTCGGGTGATTACGAAAAGAACTCTGATTTTATTTTGCATGAGATCACTAGCTTAGCCTGGGGCAGAGAAAAAGTTAGCAAAGTCAGCTCCTAAGTGCATGAAAAACACAACAAGCATATAAAAAGTCCAAGTTTAGGAACCTGGAGACCTCACACATCATCTCTGCTATTTCAAAAATCGAGGTCAGGATTTTTTTGACCAAATTTACGTACCAACATAATAATTAACTACACTTCAGCCAATTGTCTCCACTCCTTTTATAGCCAAGAGAGTCCTGCCCCTCATGTTGGCAAYACAAATGTTTTCCACCACATTTATCTGGAATAATTTGCAAAATCATTGTCAGTTTAATAGCATAAACTGAAGACTATTTATCTGCGAGTTTTAGTTCTGGACCAGGCTTTCTCTGTTTCAGGTGCCTTTCCTTTCCAACAGGCTGTTTCACAATTAGATATTTYCAGTGGTTGTCACCTAATAATGGAGTAAAATCTATAAACAAATTCATGAGGCTATTCCTAGCAGGAACACASTGTCCCATTCTCTCACTTTGCCTTCACTACTTGTGTTCTCATTGATTTCTCCTCCTATTCATTTTCTTACTCTGATAGCAAACCTAAAGCTTACCTGCAACCACAAGCTCTGACCTCTCCAAACAGTGCAGTATCTTTGTCCAGCTGCAAAGCCCTCAGACCTCCTCTGCTGTATAAATCTCTTTAAAATAACCCACGATATGCAAACAGTAGAGCACTAAATTAATTGGATGCAATAACAACCCTTGAGCTATTGGGCTGACTTCCCTCCTCATTAAGAGAATAGGAAGAGCCCTACAGAACGAGGTCAGCACCCCATGGTCTCTACTGCAAAACTGAAGGGATCCTTTGCTGATCCCTTCTAGAATTTGTGGTTACTCACAACTTTCTACATTTCTACAAGCATTAACATTTCTCTAGAGTTAGGAGAGAAAACCTACTTTTTGCCCCATGATTATGATTTGTCAAATTTTAATTTAAACTTTGAATATTGTTTTATTTCCCTTGAAATAAGAATGACAAAATTGAAATTACAATTCCATGCCTATTCTTATGTCTAGTGTTTCCCTGTTACCAATGTCACTTGGATCCCTGAAAGCACTTGGGGCTGTCTCCTTTGAACAGGCATAAACTCAACACGTGTTGAGTTTAGGATGTCTGAACAGACACCATATGGAGATAGTAGGTTTATTTTTATAATTACCATTATTATCTTTTTTATCACAGTGCTTAAGGCTCCACCTGGGACCAGGATTCTTGGTATTGGATAAAGAACTAGAAATAATCCATCCAAAGTTTGCAATTTAAAGAATTCCTACATACATAAGATCTGAGATTACTCTGGTGATATCTCTAAAGGTATTTTAGTCTGAGACTACAAGCATTTTTTGGTAAGAAAGGTTGCAAAGAAGGGCAGGACAACTACAAACAGAGCAGTTTTCTCTGTACCTATTCCCTTGTAATTAAGATGTTGAGTTGGTGGGAGGGGAAAACATAACACTTGGGAGTATTTATTAATTACTTTTCAGCTTCAGTGCACAAGGTTAAATGCAGCCTCAGGCAGCTCTCACTGATGTGACTCACATCCCCACAATGTCAGAGCTCTCAGTGACACTGACGGGCTCATATTTTGCAAAGAATAAACGACCCTCTGGTGTATTAATTAAGGATGTCCTGCAGGGAAGCAGTGCAAAACTGTAAGAAGTTTTACACAGTCACTTCCGTACCTATAAAACGTGTCTTGACAACTGCTGTGCATGAAATCTCTCATTTATCCACAGAACGTGGGCAGCATGGAAAAGAAACGTGTTTCCCCATGGCAACTGTGTCCTCAGTGGGCTCAGTCCTGATGGAAAGTCAGCACAGGCCTCTTCCCCAGGAAGATGACCAGGAGATGACCTAATTATGTCCAATCACAGCATTATTTTTTATTAATTTTCATATGAATTCAAATGTGAGCTGAGGACCTTGGTAAATATTCCAGTGGAAATACTTACAGAAATAAAGGCTCATTGGTATACCTTTTTTTTTAATTGTGACTATTGTTTTACCATATTTTCTAACCACATGAAATATTTTCATTTATTTTTTTACACAGCTGCCCCCAGAAAAACAAACCCACCCCCCCACGAATCTTAATCCAATCCAGCCATCCCAGCTGCTGCATGACCTTAGTCCATGGTCATGTTCTCTCATGGATCCTTGTGCCCTCCTGGAGGGCAGAATATGGAGTGTCCCATAGGATTCAATCCATCCAGGTGAGTGTATAAAGAAAAATAAACCCTCTCCAACGGTAAAAAAACCATCAATAATGAAAAAAACCCAGCTCCTGCCATGCCAGTGACTGTCTCCCCCAAGCTGATCATTCTAAAAATCATGGTAAATGAATAGGTCTAGAAAGGGTGTGTTCTAAAAATAGTCAAATTTTCTAGATTTTATGTGCTAAAAAAATAAAATTCCTTTAAAAAGCAATATAATTTTTGAAAATTTAAAAGACAATCCCAGAAAGAACATATAATAAAGTTGATGCTCCCTCTGTAATCTTAATTTCTTTTAGAGTTCTAAAAACGACCATTTCTGATACTTTACAAAGATTCCAATTTAGACTTTTTCTATTTTCCATAATTTTTGGCACTAAATTACAAAATTCWCTTACTCTTCCTCACAGTGTAAAATTTCAATTTCATCAGGCAAAACCRAGGAAGTTCTGTGAGATTGCTGCTGGCATGGACAGCTCAATCCAGTTTCACCACACTTCTGCAAACAGTTCAATGTTTGTTTAAGTGCTCCCAGCTCATGTACCTTAAAYACCCTATTATTGAAACTGAACAAAATGAAAGCAACGTTTTTCCATTTACATTCCCRAGCACAAGTTGTCTAAAATAGCAAGAGCTTCTTTCTCTCACACCTGTTTTACACCTCACTCCCTGATCACCTGGGTGCTTGGCATGAATTCCTGTGAGAAGTGTGTAAGGTGGCCGCAGCCCAGCACTTTGTTCTGGTTTGGCTGCAGTTTTGCTCTTTCACATTCTTCATAGCAGCTCCATCAAGTGGCCAGAGATCTGAACATGTCACAGCAACCCATGACAAAGCCACCCACAGGTACCTGCTGCTTGGGACCACTGCAAACAAACTCTGAGATGTTTCTGGGGCAAAGCCCATGTGGGGTGGCAGATGCAGAAGGGAAGTACAGGAAAAAAAAAAAGAAAAAAACATATGGGAGGACCAGACAGAAGATTAAATATGAGAAAAAAAGAGCAATGAGTTGATTTTCGGTAGCAAGGAGATTTGCTCATGTCTATAGATCAAGGGTTTGTGTTTTTTTTCACTGAGGTGCAAGCTTTTAGGAGGGAATTAGTTTGGGATGTTTGCTGGCCTTCATAATAAAGCTTGTTTTCCATAAACACCAGGATAGAGGCAGGTAAGGTCCCAAACAAAGAAGGTGTTTTCCATATCTCCAAGATATGCATGGAGCCCCAGCTCAGTGGGGTTCATCTCTGGGTGAAATTTCCATTGTGCCCCTRTGAAGTACAGCAGGGATCTGGTACTGCAAACTCTTGTGGTGTGAGGAAAGCCAGCCTTTCCTGTTCCCTTGCATGTCTCCCTGGGCTCTGACTCACCTGGAGCACAAGGATTTGCTGTTAACCCCATCTCTAACAGAAACCTTTTTTGAGATATTGGGTAAAGTTACTGCATTCCTCCATAATCTCCTTTTTCTGCCTTTTTTTTTCAAACGTGTTCTGCACTTGTTCAGAAGCCAGCCTTGGCTGGATCCAATAAATAATAACTAACCCATAGTTCAGACATAAGAATTTTACAGAATTATTTAGGGAGGGAAAAGATTGAAAGTTCAGAGCCATGGGAAATCTGAACATCGTTCTGAAAAAAAAGTAGGAAAATTCTCCACACATGGTAATTATGATTGCTTCACTAAAAACTGAAAGAAACCATGACAATTTTTACACATTGGAGATGTGATTTCTCTAACACTAAGGAGCCCAAATTCCCCTTYCATTCTGAATTAGCTTTTTTAAGTGTCTTAAGTGGAAGTGTCTCTCCTTATAGGCTATTTTCAAATAATCTAGTTCCTGCCAATATTCTTTATTTTCCTGAAAGACACAGGACAAAGCAAAGCTCCATGTAGTCATGCAGAGGTGGATTGCCTCTGGCTTCCAAGATGACTGATTGACTCTGAACAAGCAGTTTTCAGTCTTTCCTGACTTGTAAAGCCCTAAAATTTTCCAACAGAGATGCACTCCCTGCCCCCCTGAGAGCAAATTTATTCTACTAACAGGAGGATTTTCTCAGCTGTGCTGTGGGGATTCCTTTGCCCASAGGTCCCAAACCACTGCTGTGTGCTGTCTGGCATTCTCCAGCACAAACACATCTCTGTTCTGAGGAAAATAGCTCCCAGTTTTGGGTCTTTAAAAAATACATCTGGATCTACCTACTGAAATATGAATTCATTGTATTTTCAAGCCTAGGAGCCTGATCATGGCAGCATGAGCAAGTTACATCAACTGAGCCAGCTGATCTGCATGGGTGTGAAACCAGATATAAATTATTCCCTTTATTTCCACAGCCCTCACTGTCAAACCCTTTTTCAGTGCAATCAGAAGTAAGGCTACTTTAGTAACTTCAGACCATAATATTTTCCACTAATCAAATACTGAATGCATTTCACAAATACTTTGTGTAATGTGGAACACAAACACAAGGTTGGATTTTCTCAACAATTATACCTTTAGATCTCGTTGACTTGTTAGCTTTCTCTTTTTAATGTTGTATATTACTTTCCCCACTTCTGTTCTTGCAAAGGTATAAACATCTATATCATGTTTGCAAATGGGAACCATCTTTTCATCCACAATGGGAACTAAGAGATTCATTTTTGAAAAGCCTTGCCTGTGCTATGTGGGATTCTCACCAAAGGGAGAAAGAGAACACAATTTCTTAATTCTTTCACTTCTGGCCCCCATCCAACAAAACACTTAGCCATATGTCTGCTTTTCCCACCAGGCTGGGGGTTTGGCTACTGGATGGCACAGATCTGTGCACCAGGAAAGGTATGTTATCCACTGCCACTTACAGGCCATCAGAGATGCTTAAATAGCTGATTTAGCCAACTGGAATGTGACAATTATCCTGTGGAAACCCAGGCACTAATGGGCTCAGGGACCCTGTTCACAATGGAGGTGCAGCAGAACAGTCTCAAGGCACACARCATCACAGAAAATTGCCTCATGTATGGCGTCCTTATGTTCTCTGGTTATCACATTTCAGAAATTGAAGCACTCGATGAAAACCACTGGACTATAAATTGGTGCCTCCAACATGCAGCTTCTTACTTCACAGTGTGACCTGCTCAGTGTACCCTATCAAAAGGGTAAACATGACAAGGTAATGGATTCCATTTGGCAGCGCAATACGCTTTGATTTTCTCATTATTTCTATTTTGCTTGCTCACGTTAAAAAGTCCAAGAGCTCTCTTCACTTGCTAATCCATGAATGGCTAATGGCCAGACTCTCATGTTCTGGGATTAGTGTTTCAAAATGACAAAGAAATCACTCACCAGACAAGAAAAGCAGTGGTCATAAGTTTTCAGGAGTGTTTTTTTGAGAAGTTTAGCTTTACTCTCTAAATATGCCTTCAAATGCTAAAAACAGTGTTAAATATGCCCTCTAAAATGCTTTCCTGCTTTACTTTTCAGATTATCTAAATGTTAATCTGAAACTAGCTAATTTTGAACTCCCCAGGAGCTGGAGGGCTGAATTTATATTGAAGTCTAGCCTAATCCTTGTCCATAGCTCAAATCCATTTCCTAGGTGAGCTAAAAGCACTTCTACCTTGACAATTCAAATGCATCACCAAGCAATCATCCTTCTAATCCGCTTGCACAGATTTGTGTTTACTGCCTGTGTTCATGTGTCTAAAGAACGAAATATGGAAACAACAAAATGCTGAGGATCTACCTGGCACTTTCCTGGCCCCTGGAATTGAAGGCTATTTTTTTTTGTTGAGGTATAAACTCTCTTCTGCACTCTGTCAAAGGAAATAAAAGATAGAACCAGGGAAGGGAGAAAGCACCTTTTAAGGCTCCTGGAGCTTTTTAATTGAATCAGTGATTCAGGAAATCTCATTCTCCCTTCTGCTTGTTCTGAAAGGGAGAGACAATGAGCAGATTTCTGTCAGCTGAGCAGATGCTCTGTGCATGCAGACATTTTTGTGCCTAATGATAGCTTTGACGTTGTGATGAGTTTTGTGGGGTCTGCTGCCTGGGGTATCAGTAAAGGATTCATTAAATGCCTTTCCTGCAAAAATTATAAGACATTCTCTTAAATATGAAAAAATKGCATAAAATTAGGCTTGTAATGATATTTTACTTTACTTATCACAGGATTGCACTGGCAGTAAGGTTTTAATTGCTCAAATTACAGTATCTTTCAGATGTCAAAATTACTTGTATTAATTGCCAGTGGAGACAAAGCAATAATGCTCCAGTACCAACACATTGCACATCCAATTAGCACTAATGGTATGGGTAAACTTCACATGTCTTTCTGTAACATGATTAAAAGGAATGGGCTGCTAGATRAAGTTGAGAACTAAGATGAATGCACCTTTTCAGTCTTCAAGTCTTAGCCTAAGTATTTACTTACATGAAAAAAAAAACCAAAACATTTTCAGCTCTCTTTCTTAGATGGTGCATGTTTATGTAACTTCTTATTTAGGCTGATTTACATCATATGGCTTTTTTTTTTTTTACAATAGAAGCCAGCACTACCCCTACCTAAGAGGTTCTGTGAGTGGAAATGTCTGGTTTCTCTCTCAAAAATCCCAGCTTCTCTCCATATATTCCTGGTGTTATTTACCAGGAATGTGTTCAGTGTCCAATACAGCAGGAATTTTCTTCCTCTCAGCTGGAAACCACACAAACAACTATGACTAAAATAAAAAAAACCTTATAAAATGCTGCTTGTTATCATTAGAGAAGCAGCACATGTTTTGTCCTCTGCATTTAACGTGTCATGTGATAATGAAATTAGTAAATCCAAGATCCAGTGTTCAAGATTATTTTCCTCTACTGTTGTTTGGAAAATATTTTTGGTAATAGAGYCACAAATTAAATTTTGAAAACTGCAGGAAGGTACTAATAAGAATAGYAAGCTCATACYCTTTAAATAGCTTTTTCTAATTGTTTCACAGCAGTAAACATTATGTATCATGACCTGAAAAAACCAGATTCTTTACACTGGTTTTTCATAGCCAGCAAACCTGTTAMTCACGTAGAGTTAATGGAGAAGTGTCTTTTGCTCAACTGCTGAAAAATTGCAAAGCAGCTGGTAAAGATTTGGCAATTTAAGTTCACCTGCTTACTTGCTAAATTTTTAAATACGCATATCTGCACACTCTTCTGATATTATCTTTAAAAGGCAGTATTAACAAAGACTTTACATTTAAGGAAAAAAGTTTTGAGCCCAAATGAAGAGAAACAGAATGAGCAGAGAATTTCTCACTGGCTCATAGAGGTCAGCAGGGCAGCTGGTGCTTGTGAAGGAGCTGTGAGGAGCTGCCTGTGTGTCACGACAGCCCCACCACACCAGAGCAAGGAGTGAGTCAGAGAGGGCAAGAAATTAACTCCAGCCCTGAAATCAAAAGTTTRGCATCTCCTGCCAGAGTTGCTATCACTTCATRGYTCCAGATACATCTGTAATCCTCATTGCAAATTCCATCAAGTTCCACTGTCTAGTAGCACAGTAGTTTTATTAAATGTTTCATTTGGGAGTTATAAGAAAAAATAGGAAAATGCATCATTTTCAACCTTGTTTCACACTCTCTTTATGCACATATGTATGAATTAAAGGCTTTGTTTGTGATCTGCCTCCTTCTTACTCCTCTAATCTCCTTTTAGTGTTTTGTGGATAGGATATTTACACTACACAGCRTCACATAATCCACACCATAAATTAGGAAAGCCACCCTGATTTTCTCTACTCTTTCTCCAGCCCTGCACCTACTCTGGGGTAGCAGATGTGTGGCCATCCCTACTAAAGGATTCTGCACGTGTTCAAATTTCAGCTCAGCTAAGGGAGGCATTTTATTAATTAATGGAAATGCAATACATTGAGGATAATTACATTCCCAGGCATCATCCCAAATCCCCTGATGTGAAAATAGCTGAGGAGATGGTTAAGGGGAAGTATTTTATGTGCTTGCTTTCTACTTCCCTCAGCCTAAGTACCCACCTACATCCCCTGGCAGAGCCTGGATGTGACACAGATCATTTGTGCTGCTCAGCACATCCCTTCTCATGCTCTAAATTAGTTTGTCATGGCATCAGAATACCCAAGATTAAAGTYCAGAAATGGGCTGAGCCTCAGGTGATCGGCTGTCTTTGGCAATGATTAAAATCAACACAGCTTCAGTTCTTAGACTGGATCCTGATCTTTTACAGGAACTGGACAGATGAATTGGACACAGTGAAGAGTAGCAGTAAAGAAGATTAATTGGATTGAATCTTGGATGATCAATCTAYAATTGCTAAACTAAAGCAGTGGTGCAAAAGTTATGAACATTATGTCAGTTTGTTTTGGATTTTTTTTTTTTTTATTTTAATACATGTTCCTGGTTGTTGAGATATGTTTACAAAGTAATTTGGCTAAAATCTAAGTATGTTGAAACCAAGAAAATGAAGAATAAAGAACAAAATCTAACCCACAGCTGGAGAAAAARGGGGTTTCTTTCTAYGAAAATCTGGTATTCAATGCTTGGAAAKATTTCTCATTCACAATAAAAGTTCAAACTGAATGAAGAGATGTTAAGTTTCTGGAAAATACAAAACTGGGAAACAGTCCATGACCAAACCAAAGTTTCATCATGTTCAATAATGCTAATTTTATGATAATGAGCAGAAGTCTCTGTAATGTGTTCAGCATTTTAAACCACATATTCCAGTTAAGAGCTAAATGTTAATACAGATCTCCACATAGTACACCCAAATACTTATTAGTAAGTCAATATTTCTAAGTGAACAGAAGTGACCCCACATAAATATAGAAAATAAAGGACAAAGTATGTTTAGGCCAGTGTATTTCATAAAAAAAAACTTAAAAAGAGGACATTAAAGTTAGTATTAAACTTTAGTCCATTGTCAGCAACAGCTGTCAGAGCAGGCAGGTAGCACAGCAAAGGTGAAAAGGTGAAGGAGGCTCATGAATATGAAAAGCTTTAAATTACTGCTCATATTGACCCACTGTGTGACCCAGGGCTGGACCCTGCACTGCACACCAGAAGGACAGGGCCACTGTGTGGGACACTCACTGGCCTCAGCAGCCCTGGGACTCACAGCATCAGAAACTCAGGGGGCAGATMAATGTTATCCTTTAGAAAACAGAAAAGCACCCTGTTCACTGAACAGTTTCTAACCCCAGTTTCGTATTACCTCCTTCAGCAGCTAGAGGTTACAGGTTATCTCATGATAGAAACTTTTTCCTTTCTCTTCTTTCACTATGGAACTCAGCCACCAAAAGAGGAAGTTTAACTTAAAAACCTTGCAGTAACAGAAAAATAAACCCTTTCCCTTTTTGGAAAAAACACAGAACCATCACCAGCTACGAAATTCAAATGTCATCTCAAGTTAGGCACGTAATTTGAGCCATCAATCACAGAAAAAAAAAATCTGCTTGTATCTGTATGAAAAGCATATTTCATCAATTTTGGACCACAAACACCCCCACAATTCACGCAGACATTTTTCTCTATGCTCTTTCCTGGCTTTACTACCATGAGCCAAAGGATATTTTAGGCAAAGTATATTTTTCTAAGTTTATTCCAGGACATCTAAATAGGATGTGTGAAATAATTCTTCTACTCTGCTACTAAAGAGCTACAGCTCAAGAAAGCTGTTCAGTTTAGGGGATAGTTTTTTAAAGACACAGATGGATTTGAAAGATGCCAAGAAAACAACAGAATTGCTTCAGGTCTAGAAAGKGCAACCTCTGAAAAAAAGGTTCAAAAACCCCCCCAATGCTGAGCATGAATAAGGACATGGTAAATCCACAGGTACATAAAATGCATTTACAAAGAGGAAAACTATTCTCTTCACAAGATTCAATGAGTCTTGGTGCAGCAAGAAAGACAGAAGTGAAATAATAGGAAATCTGATATAGAACATTGAAGCACTGATGGCTTTTAAGAACAGGTTTGGCAGACATTTGTCAGGATTGATTAAGGCTGATCTGGATCTAGGGCAAAGGAATGGAGAAACCAATCACTTAAAACACTGCCCAGTCCTATTTTCCTTCCATCTGATCTCTTTCCTACTGAGTCAATGAGATTTGTGCAGCATGCATGCTGTGAGAGTCTAAAAGATTAAATCCTTTACTCATTTCTAAACWTTAATTTGAATCTCTTTACATTGTATGTGTAGATTACTCTATGAAGACATTTTATCATTACTACTCCATTGCAAAATGGAGGCTAGATGCATTTATTAAAATAAATTATTCCAGTTTTGCCTAGAAAAATGGAGATCTCCTTCCAGTTTTAACTCTCCTATTTAATTGCTTCTTTTACAAATCAAGCTACTACTTCATGTAACTAACTTTGTAAAGAAACAAATGCTGGAAGGCTTATCTGCTTATATTGCTATATCTTGCAAAAAAATAATTTTATTCTGCCAAAAAATCAGAGCTCTGACTAAATAAATACACAACTCTCAGAAGCATAATATAGWTGCAGGATGTTAAGCATTAATACTGCTGAAACACTGACCCAGGAAAAATATCCATGTTGGTTGCATTGTTTTCCATGCTATATTATAAAAGCAATAAGTATTTACTTATTTATAATATCAGATACGAGCCACTAATCTAGAAAATTAGATTTCTGAAAGAACACAGATTGCATTTGCCAYGAACCAAAAATCTATCTGAATCACTTCATTGTTTTTAATAAACTTTCTCAGTGAAACATTGATATTGAAGGAATCAATATGACTTAAAAAAAAAAATCCCTATTGTCATTCATTTATTCAAATAGGGACCGTAGCCTTATTTAAAATAACACTGCTGAGACCCAAGGGAAGCACATATGTATAATTCCTACAATTACTTATTTATTATTTTAATTAATTATTTATTACTAAGAGGTTTTTTCATAAAAAAACTCATTGAATTTTAATTAAAGTTACAGTAGACTCTGGGTACTGAAAGTGCACATACAGAAGAACTCATATATCAAAATGAAGTCAAAATAATTTCAATGCGTGTTAATCTATAAGCAATTCTCCTTCTGTAGATGTGCAAATAAAGTTACACCCAAAGCCCAAAAGCTCATCTGCACACGTGGCTGCAATGTCAGACACTTCCTTTAGGTAAAGATCAGCCCAGCCTGGTCCTCCTCAGCTTCCCAACACAGGGGTGATGGAGTGGAGTTGGAGAGCACAGCTCTGGTTCTCTCATGCTCACCATGCACTGCCAGAGAGGAGGATTCAGGCTGGTGARYCYCCAAACTCCAAAAGCAGCAATCCAYGTGTGGTGAGGGTCCAGCCACCTCCAACCTCCTCCTGGRTCAGGTTGGAATAAACCTCACCAAGCCCATTTGGATGGAAAGATCACATTTGGCACCTTCTATCACCAGAGACACTTTTGGAGCAGATTATGTCTTCAATTATTAAGTTGCTGCAACAGCTTGGTTGTCATTTGGGGGTTGGTGCAAACCTGGCCTCACCTGCTGAACTTTGTCCCAATCTACATTTATTAAGCCTGGTTTAGGCTGCTTTTAAATTAACCTCCCATCAGCACCTTCTCATTGCAGCACAGTCCAACCATGCCAGCAGAGCAGCTCAGGAAGTTTATTATGCTAAAATACTAGTCCAGAAATATCAATAAAGTTATATTATTTCTATTTAAAGGGTAAAGCCTACAGTTGTCCCTGGACATGTACAAATGTGTGATAATTGATTACACTGCAAACTGTGTACAGATGTAAAGGTACACTGGACAGCTAAAATCTTATAAWGGCAGCTTTCTTTGGGATTATTAGRCTGTTAGCAGATGAAGTAAGCAGCAGTGKTATGCTGAGGTGGAAGGCAAAGAGTAAGAAAAAGCAAAGTCTGTTTCAATGCATCGTGCACAACTCTTTCTTTTCTGTTTTAACATTCAGCACAACCACACTGGGGAAGTTGTTAAAAACCTTCACTTTTTTGCGTGTGCTACTTAAAACATACACAGTCAATCCCACAGCACTCTGAAGGACTTCCCAGAYCAATCCTGCTTCCAATTCACAAGGCCAAAGGTAAAAATGTTTGCTCATGATCTCCACAGAAGAATATCTCTCTGAAAGCTTTGCCACAACATCTGCAGCAGGGGAAACTCAAAGGTGAGTGTCACAGCCTTGCCTCTCAGACATCACTRGATAGTTAAAGGAGGTATGTTCTCCCTCCCCTACCCTGGCTTTTATTTAGTGTTTGAATACTAAAGGGGAAAACAATTCCAGTGACATCCTTTATCACATTTTCTTCGGGCCTAGAAGTCTTTGTAATAATTAATTGTCCTACTTTGGGTCTGAATTTGCATGTATGCAATGACATGAAAGCTTCTTCCTTGTTAAGGCAAGGGACATAAGGGTAAAGCACAGCTCAAACTTGCTCAAGGTAAATTGGCACCAAAATCATAACATTTCTTTGTGTTAGGTGTTAACACATACCAAGAAGACAGAAAAAAAAAAATGGATGAGGCTGGTGGTGGCCAGCCAAGGGCAGCCTTGTACCAGGGAGTACAGARCACTTTTAGCTTACTGGCATTACTGAAATGTTTGAAGAAAACAAGATAAGAAATCCACCCCATCTAGTCTGCAAGATTTTGATGAACATATGGARCATCCTGCTGGTAGGAAAGTGAGGTTTGCAGCCATATGCTCAGCCAGCCTCTGGTATGACTGTTACAGGTCTGCAGTGTGCTGAGAATTGATGATGTGTATTTATGTTTCTCATGATGCTGTGTGACAATCACAGTGACCCAGCTGAGCTTCATCAACAAGGTCTCATAAGGAAAAGAAGTGAGAAGAAGAGAATTCTTGGGTCATTGTTTCCGTTGAGCTCATTGGTGTGGGAAATGTGAGTTTGAGGTTTGTGGTGGCTTTTGGTCTTTTTTTTTTTTTTAAATCTAAAATTGTGACAAGATTGGGCCAAGACAACAAAAATTTGGAGTTTCAATATATTAAGATATTTTCAGGTAGCTGCTGACAATTAAAATGCTATGAAATTATTAAAAAATCTAGTAATTATGATTCTTAGCTATCTATCCATGAATATATACAGCCATGTTTTAACCTGTCCATTGTATTTTTTTACTAATTCAGACTATTGGTAAAAAGCCAATAATAAAAAAAATCTAATAAGTGTTTTAAAATTCTTATTTGTTA
Source organism: Alauda arvensis (assembly GCA_902810485.1). NCBI lineage: Eukaryota > Metazoa > Chordata > Aves > Passeriformes > Alaudidae > Alauda > Alauda arvensis. The sequence continues at coordinate 81,588 of CADDXX010000589.1, forward strand.
GTGTTGAAAATAATATTTTTCAATACTTTCCTGAGTTCATCAAGGATAGAACTAGAATTATAAAGATGTAATAATTTGCTGTCTGTGTCAAACCCACACGATCTTCAAATAAACTGCTGGTGCACCATCATTCCAGGAACATATTATTTCACAGCTATAACAAGGCCAAAGATACACTGATCTTAAACAGGTGGGACTGTGTTTGTAATGCATTATTAGGCAGAGCCCTTTCAAGGAGCCTGAGGCATTTCAATGGAACTTGAGGACAAATTAGTCATGGCCAGCAAGGCTCTCGAGCACCAACACAAGATGTCTGATAAGTAGCTTAAGATTTAACAACTRCCTCAGAGAATTCCAGAGCATTACACAGGGTACTCATCTTCTGATCCATTGCATCTTAAAGAGAAATGGAAGGAAAGCAAGCAAATCTGTTAGTCATTATTTACCTGTTGTCCTAACCCTTGATAATTTATAGAACAGYAAAGTCTCTTGACTCCCCTGACAAGATGAATTATGTGGGAGATGAGGCAAACTGCCATCTTCTGTGTACAAGACTGTTTTCAAAAACACWCATAAACCTCCAGTTCCCATCTCTGCAGAGAGTRGTTTCCTTTCCCTCTTGGTCACGAGTGAAAGGTCTTTTACGACAACAACATTTTCATGCCAAGATTAGGTAAATAGCTGTAGAGAAACCATCACAGTTTGTGTGCATTGACAGGGGACTCAAGCACAGTAACATTTGGGAGTTGTATTTAACTTCCTTCCCCTTTAACATCAACAGAATAACCAGCTTCTCCATAATCTTCTCAAAGAGGGGAATTCAGAGGAAACCAGATTTTAGACAACAAAGGTAAAAGCTCAGAATCCCTTTTTCTGACTTAATAGAATTTTCTCAGTTCTTGTAGCAAAAACTCTGTTGTGTCAGTAAGTACCTTACAGTAGAATGAAAGGCTGTTTATTTTAACTTCTATTAAAGACTAAACTCTATATCCTGGTGCCTTCCATTTTGAACTTTGTCCTTATGAGTAAAGGACAGGCTGTACTGCTACAGAAAGGYAGTGACTACAGACAAAGCAGTGAAAAAAATCCAGGAGAAAGTAATGTTATGACATCAGGCTCACCAGCTGAAATGAAAATCCTTAAAGGAARCAAGAAAAAAGAGCAAGATACAGATAAGGGAAAAGGAAAGTGGATTCTTGGCCCAAGGATATTTAGCTTACAAAACTGCACTGACACAAACACACTGACCAGTTCCAAAAAACACTAGCACCCAATATGGAAATTAGGTCCGATTTTCCTACCTCATTGAATTCTTCTTCATCACTAATGTTCTGTTTCATAAATCATGGTTTGAGGATTTCTGAAATAGATTTTAAACAATGACATTAGGAATCATTGTGCATTACAGGGATTGCAGTTCTGATCTAGATGGACCACCTGGGCTATTTATATTAAAACAACTTTTTGGGACAGTAAACTTCTCTTAACTATATTTAACAACAGATGGATGACTATTTGCATTATGCCCATCAGATTCAAGCATTCTCCTCAGAAAGTAGACTTTCAGCTGTTGTCTGAAGCATCTGCATGTGGCAGCATTCATCCAAGAAGGCAGAGGACTTCTACGCCCATCATAGGACTATAGGAAAAATCAAAACATGATAAAAAGTGAATGAGTACATTTCTCCAAAATGTGTCTGTAATTTCAGAAATTTCTGCCATGTCTCATAAACCTTTAAGAAATACAACATTTATTTTAAGTCCCATGGAAGATCATCTAACATAATAATAAAACACACACAGCCAAACTCAGAACCCAACAGAACTCTAATTCACTACAGATTTTTTTCAGTATAATTATGTTTTATGGCATTAGCTCTGCATTCTTTGGGAAATAATTTTCTTGCAGGAATTTATTAGTTTGCTTTTCTGTTACAAGCAAAAAAAACAACTTGTTTTGGAAATGGAGCAGTATTACCTTCTAGCTGTTCTCTAGTAGATAAAAAGGAAGAGAATAAGTGAAAGTGGTGGAATGGAGCAGAAGAAACTAGAAATTTATGTAAATTCCATCTTCTTGGAATGGCTGATCATTAAAAATAAGATTAGATTCTTATGGGAGGGATGTCAGGCACAATGTTTAGAAAAAGCCAGGCTGGGAGCAGTTAATAAGCACTGACTGTCTAMGGTTCTTCAGAAAGTCTGCAGCACTTGAAACTGTGTCAGACACTGCAGACAGAGCCTGTCCAATGCAATTCTCTCAGCTCAGTTTTGAACACTCTGACCTTTGGTTTSCTGGGACAAGCACTCCCAGAGGGCTTAGAAGACAGTGAAGGGAAAGATCAAAGACAAATTCCTTGCTCCTGGTTGCTGTAGCATCTATGACCACTTCTGRTGACTTGTCTCTTGCAATGGGCAGCCCCTTGTGAAGTCCTGTGCTTTCATGCTGRCTTCTGAGTAGACATCAACTTTGGGTTTATGTCTTCAATAGCAGCTCTTAGGGACTRCTGTGAAATGGTAATTTCTAACCAACAGACCTTATGATTTTTTCTTAATGTTTTCTATAACTTCTAGCATTAAAAAACCAGTATTACATGAGGTAGGAAGTTATTCCAAAAAGAAACAGTTATTTGCTTCTGTTTGAGGAAAACATATTCCAGGGGAAACATAATTCAAGAATTTTTCATTATCCTTAAAACAGATAAGAGCTATATCATGAAAAGTTGAAAAAGGGCACTGTCTCCCTTGGCTACCCTAGAAAGATTATACAATAAGAGTGCTTGAGGCTCTCTTACTCAAGGCTATATCTCTGTCACCCTGCTAAGGCTCAGCAAAGCAGGAAGAAAGGAAGCAGCAGTCCCGTACCAGAGCCCTGCTACAGGGCTAGAGGGYACATAGTCTTTTRGARCCCAGTATATCCCACACTACTCAACCTCCTTCTACTACCACAGAAGATCTCTATCACCAGGGAGAGCACCAAGCTTCCCATTTCCAAACTTTCTCATTCCTGTTGCAGGTCTCCCCACAGCATTTCCCAGTTTTTTCTATCCCTGCATGTCAGCCTTCCACCCTGTCATGTCTCAGACATGTCTGCACTCAGCAGGTCTCACCTCATCCTTCTCCTTYTCACAGCAGAGCTGCTGCCTGATGTACTGGATCCCTTTTGGGATGCTGGCTTTGTCCTGTTATAACACAGGCCCCCAAACCCCAGTGAGACTGGCCTGACATGCCTTGTTTCTCACAAATGCAGGTAACTTTCATTCATCTCTGTAGTGTCTTCTAAGTCTGTCCTTCACGTTCTTTATGTGAATATACTTCCATGAKTATTTATTCCATGACTTATGCAGTGGATAAAATTACTCAGATTTAGAACACTCCAGTCACTCTAAGGCATCAGCTGTGCTCACTCTTCCCCTATCACCCCCAAATTCCCAGGGAGAAGAGTTCTGTTATTGCTCCATAAATTAKCAGCTCTGTGGTTTTTCAGTCACCCCATAGCACCAGATAAAGTCCCTCATGAATTGGAGGGCATAGGTGGCTTCTGGCATGAACAGCTGGGGTTAGCTGGCATTGAACCCTTCATTAATTAAAACCAGCTTTCAAGTCAGTGTCTAGAACAAGTTCAGGGATCRGGAAAATAATTAATTATTGACAGCTGAGCTTAAGGAGGGCAAAGATTAGAGTATGAGAGGAATTTGTTCTGATGTATATTTTAATACAATAATTGCTGGTTAAGCAAGACAGTGCATCACTAGACTTGTAATCAGTCAGCAATGTTCRCTCTCATTGATTGCTGCATGCAGCAGTAAAAGAGAAGGTTTTAATGTAAGTAGACACCATCTCAAATGCAAATGTTTCCACTATAGCCARCAGCACCCTGTTCTTCCCTGGAAAACTATGCAAGGAGATAATTACAACCCAATCAAATGCCTCACACAGACATGAAAAATAATTTTCCTTTGCCACTCAGTACTCAGCTGAATGCTCCAGGATGACAGACCTGCACCAAGACACAGGTGTATCTGCATTTTTTGTCTTCACAAACTATCAAATGAAGTTACACTTAAATCTATTCCCCTTATTCATTCCTGTGAAGTCGTCATAAGGGCCTGTGTCTCATGTATCTTTAGAAACTCATTGTGTGATASAATTTTCTCTCTATTGTGAGGATGGGGGAGAGAGCAGGAGCCTGAAGTTTCAGTGAGTAATCTTACTCATATATAGAAAAAAAAAATGGGTGCCAAGCAAAAAATATCTTGGAAATTAGTTTCCATAATACAAAGCAGAAGATGAAAAAAAGATGGGTTAAGGAAAGATTTTGCAAAAATTCCAAAAATTCCATTTTCGCAATTGACATAAAGGCATTAATCAGCCACAAGATGAAATCACCTCTCATTTTTATTTGTGATATATCCCAATTTGACTATCAACAGCCTGACCTAGTGTACCTGGCTATTAATATACATCCTGTGAATGATGGTGCTAAATTTCCTGCCCACAGCCTTTTTTTCTARCACAGATGAATGGACAATTTGAGAACAGAAGCCACTTGTACAGAAATAGTAGCTGGATGACAGTAATGGCAACGTTATAGCATGGGTATTAATTCAAGGTACATCATGTTCGTGTTCTATGTGTTACTCTGAACAACAAATGCATCAAGAAAATATTATCTCATCACCTGAGAGTTTACATCATTTTAAAAGCTGAATTTAACCATCTCAGGTGCATGATTCAGGTTTGAGGCTGTGACAAGTGAGGATCTAAACTATGCCTTTGAAATCAAAGTCCACAGCATAATAACAAAGAACTAATTTGGAACATTTTAACTGTTTTCTAGAGGAAAACAGAGCTTAATCAGAAATTAAAAGCAACACTTTGGGCAAAAGAACTGATTTATCCAAAATGTTTGTTTAGATGGAGAGAAAAKGGAATTAGTCTAAGTAGCCTCAAATTAATCACAGATTTGTTGCTTTATTTTTCTCCATTTTTCTGTGCTTATAAACGATATATCAAGAAGCACAAAACCTATTATTCAGTTTCAAGGCATCTAAAATGAAATATTTCTCTTTCAAAACTTTATGTACATCCAGCTGAATTCAGGATTCAGTCTTAACAGGAGAAAAACAACATTCATAATCACTTACAGAATTGGATTTTTCAATTAGAGCAGAGTTTTCTGGCAAGGTCCGATTTTGAGAGGTGTTAGCAAAATTCTCAAGTCCTTAAAGTTGTAATCTACTCTAGGGAATGGCATAAATTGAAATAACAAAATGAGGAGAGGACTCAATAAGAAGACATTCTTTTCACCTGCACAGGATTGGGAAGAAACCAACAGGTTGCTTGAAACATCACTGATCTTTGTTTTGTTTCACTGAAGATCCCCAAACTACAGCATTTGGCAAAAATTCAGGTAAATATTCAGACTTTACAGACTTGTTCTCATTCCAAATCTTTCTGAGTGGAGGGTCCTARGTCCCCTGGGTCCCAGTCTTTTTTGTTGAAGTAACAAAGTCATCATCAGGACTTGTGGAAAAACAAGCAACCCTTGAGATTGAGTACAAAATAAAAGCAGTGCTTGTGGTTTGTTTATTCTTTACTTCCAGGTGTCTTGCAGCAGAGAATGACAAATGCACAGTAAGAAGCCTGCAGAGTCAGTACAGAACTTTTTTTTTTTTCTTAAAGAGTGGAGAAAAAGGAAAGCACAGAAATGATGTTACAACTTCGCCTTTCCTAACAGCAGTTCCTCAATTCCACTGGAACAAAAAATTTCAAGAAGAAGATGCCTGGAACAACTGAYGTGTCTGGAAGCTTTTCCACATCTTCCACGAAGTAGTGGAAAAGCCCAGACACTTCTTCTGTAAGATATTGCTTTAGAATTACCTTTGTCATGTACAGTAAAGCAGCACTGCTCAACRTGTGTTTGCCTTTCCCTGGAAGCCTTGTATGAGCAGGTTATACAGCAAAGTAATAAATGCCTTCCAAGTCACTGGCTGTTCAGTACAAAAAAGTAAAAATAACCTTGTTCAGATACTCTGAACATCTGAGTCTATATGAATTAAATCAGAGAGATTTGTTGATTGAGATTGGAGTGCTGAAAGGCTAATTTGAATTAAGAGAAAATGTGGGGAAAAAACAAATGTGCAGAGTCAAAATCCACAACAGTCAATGACTGTATTTACCTCAGTGAAGAATTTTTTTCTTAAACAATTGATTTTTGCCTTCTTCACCAAAATCAGTTCCCTTTTAAGTACAATTCAAAGGCTATGATCAAACATGACAAAGATCTTTATGTTAACAGCTGTAGTAATTCAAAGATCTTGATTCAGGCAAAGCTTTAAAAAACAAGGAAAGAGAGGATCAAGTCAATATGATTTCCATGTTATAGATAAAACTTGAAACAGCATTACAGGACAGCAATTACCACAGCCATGCAAAGTAATGRACTTACAAGTCTTGTGRCTGTGACTCAYGATCTGTWKTGAAATTAAGCCACAGATGGATTTRGTGATTTAAATGACACTGCTGTATGAAACACCAGCCTCTTTCAGCCTCAGAGCTGAAGATGTTACACTCTCCAGCTGCCAGAGCAAAAGTCAAAGATTTATCATGAATGATAATTCTCAATTGAGGCATATTAATATAAATTTAACTTGCTACAACTTCAATTGCCTGATGCGAAACAGCGCATAATAAAAATGTATAAACTCTCTGTTTAGCTGCTGCAGAAATTTTAAGTTATCAGCTGGCTGTTGTCCATTGCTTATAAATAAATGGATGGTTACTTGGCCAAAATATAGTGACTTTTTCTCTTTCTAGCAAACAAAAATTGAAGACAACGCAGAACTAATTTCAGTCTAGCTCAGGACATGATTAAGATTACTGGTTTTGTTCTAGTTTTTAAAGGCTAGTATCTGACTAAGAGGAAATTACCTGGATTATTTAACAGTTCTTTCAATTGTTATCACATCAAGCGCTGTCTCAAGCAAAAATCTTTGTAGATGCACTGATGAAGACCCTAGAAATTCATTTTTAGATCTATTCTGAAACATTTTTGGTTAAGTTTGTTATATATTATAACAATCTTTATATTTCTCTGTGTTAAATGTACTGTGTTATAAATGGCAAGCAGCTTGAGAATGGTTTTCARGTCCTYTAGGTTCCCAGTTCTCTGAACTTGTTTCCCTCTAAGTTTGCAGTAATTCCTGTTTGTCTCAGTGACCTGGCTCTGTTTTCTGATCATGGCCCCACCCAGCTGGACTCATGGGACACACAGTGTCATTCCTTATTACTGACAAGACCCATTCTCACCCAGAGTAGAAAACATTGTGACAGACTTTATTCTTCTTGGGGTAGGCATTAATGCTTACTTACTTGCAGAGTTTCTTGGAGAGGTTTTTTATTTTTTTAAATACTGTTCATTATTGGTATTTTCAATATGCAATATTTCTAGTCCTGAGAGAATTCTGGTGTCTTTGAAGACTTATTATGGGAAGACTTATTATATGGGAGTGTTGTTGGACTGGAATTGTAGGACAATTGGGAGGAGCTTATTGTTTCTAGAAAAATAAAAACCTGACATTTCCTGAACTGAAGTAATTTATTATTATGGTAATTTCAGACTCATCAGTTCATAGAAAAAAAAATCCAATTCTTATGGGTGCTTTAAGGATCATAACTGCTTACATTGTTGAATATTCAACAACTCCAGTGGATAGTTAGGGTACAATATAGTTCAGTCATAACCATGTATTGCACCGTGAGGGGAAGTTGATCCCCATGAGGCAGCACAAAAATGAGGACACATCACAAAGCCATTTCATGGTTTTGTCTCACTACACATAAAGATGASTAYAGCAGGTCAAAATTCCCTCTGTAGYGTTAAGTCTAATTTACAAAGTCTTGGCCAAATATTCCTGTTTGCAAGAAAGAAAAAAGAGCAGAGGAAAAGGACACGAGGAACAGAGCAAGARCAGTGATAGAAAGGATTATCACCACAAATTGACTTAAATATGCTTCCAAGGTAAGCCCATTATTTCTGACTGATCTAACTTTTCAGAAGGACCTCTTGTCCTTCTTTAAGGCCCTAATGTGATGAAAATCCTATCAACTTATAAGTTGTCTTAACAACTATTTGCACTTTATTTCTAAATTGTGTCTTCAAATTCCACCAATAAATTATTACACCTTTACCCCTTTCTATCACATCATCTCTCCATATAGGTTGTTTTAGATTGTTAAACTCATGTCTTATTTTCCTTCCAAATAAGCCAAAAACATTGAGCTTTYTGATGTCTCATTTATAAGGTGTCTTTTCTGTATCTAAAATCACTGCTTTTGTTGAAGCTGTCCAAATTCACTGAACTTTTTAAAGCACTTGCCTTCACAATGCCACTCCTCATAAATGCCAAATACAGGAAAAAGAGCATCTATTACAGTGTATGCAGATGAAAGAGCCTGCATGTACTCCAAATTAAAATATCTTTTCTTAAATAACCTTCAGTGATGCTCTGAKGAGTTGCAGAAGGTTATTAAGATGGCTGGGGAAAAATGGAGAAATGGCAGAAACAATCACAAATKATGTTTCACTACATTATTGAAATATTAATTATTATTACTTATAAAAGAGAGATGTTGTGGAGGTAGAAAGTATCTGCCAGCTAGTGTATTTAGATATTTGGCAGTGGGAAGTAGTTCCCATGGAAGGAGCACAGAGCTCAGCAGTGAAACCATCCCAGTAGTTCTCTCAGGAAAGAATGCTAGGGAAAAGGAAACCAAAGATGTTGGTATGGGGGYAGAAAATAGTTGTAGCCTTGATGGAAAGTTATGTCCAGGCATCTAAGAGCCCACAATCAAAAAGCAGAAGTAAAAGAAGCTGAGCCTATAAAGTTTCTATAAAGAAAAATTGACCAATCCCTGACTGAGAGCTGATAGGGAACCATTGCACTGCCAAAGAATTGTTCTTCTGGCACTAGAGAGATACAAAGGAGTGCAGGGACAAAATGCAAGAAATACCYGAATCCAAGAACAGTAAATAGCTCTAATAACCAGATGCTCAGAGCACTTACTGAGAAGGAATACAGGAGGAGATTAGGAATCATACAACCCTTTATCAGTGGRCTTTTTATAGGATTTATGTACTTGTGCACATTTGGACAGAGCATAAAAACTTGACAGGTGAGGATTAAAGAGTTCCTCAAGAAAATCTATTAACTGGGAAACATTCACTAAGCTTCTAAAGATCTAGCACTTACTGTAGAAAAGAATACTGAAGTGTGCCTTAAACRTGATYTAAAGTGAAATATTTGAAARGATTTTTTGAAGAAATATCATTACCAAGTACTCAAGGACAGCAAAGCTCTGAATCACCCTTTGGYAACATAACTGGTTCCTGAAGTCTTTWCATTTTGATCATCACTGAGACCCTATTCTTTTCCCAGGAGTCCTTCACTTGAGATCTGTACAAGGCAGTACTTAGAACCTTTTTGTCCTGATTGTGGTGCTTTAAAACCAAGGAACAGCAGGCAATTCAAATAACAAGGTAATTTTGTTAATAAATAACTAGGGAATCCCTTTAAGCAAATTTCCTGTCTGGTTCAGCTATTTGCTCAACAGYCATCAAGAGGAGAATGCAATTATTCCATATAATATTTAATCCACAGTGCTGAATCAGCTTGGATGTAACAAACTCCTTTCTTCCATGGSCTTCATTTACACTGCATAGAGGGAAAATTCACCACTCTGCCATGTTTTGACACCTTGTAGAAAGACTGCAGCAAGGAGCTGACTTAGACAAGACTAAGAGAAAAMAAAGAGCATCCCAAAGCAAACCAAGAAGGGTCAATGCAGAACAAAAAGKTACTTTCTCTATAATTCTTGGTCTGATTGTTTAGTAGCTTAACTGAACAAAGCAGTTCAGCTTCTGGTTTAGCAGGAGCATCTTTTATGGAGTTACTCCTAATAAAGAAGAGTTGTACTACTTTTTTTCTGTGTTGTTTTGGTTTGACTCTGGACCTACCATTCTCCCATCTCCAGCAAGAGAGTAGAAGACTGAAGGTCAAAAAATTGCTTGTGATACACAATCATGTTTTGCCAGAGAGTCTCTCAAACTCTTGCCTACCTAAATTGTCATCTCTGGTCCACCTGAACATTTTGTCTTGCCTGCTGTTGGTGTTAGAGGGATTTTCATTCATCAGCTGATCACAGCTGCCTCCTCCTGCCTGCCAGAGCTGGCACTGCCTCATTGCATTGAGGTTCAGACACGAGGAAAAGGAATGGACCAGCTTTTGCTACTCTCCATAAATTGCTTATCTCTTGCTGTGCTGTGAAYAAAGGAGCTCATTTTGAAATTAGTCACTGTAGCACGAGAAAAGAGGTTCTTGAAAGCTTTGAAAGTGAGTAAGGAAATAAGCAGGGCAGGGCCCAGCTGGAGGTCTGAGCACCAACCATTCYCCAGGAGGATGACTGCACTTATCTGGACAAATAGTGCCTGCAGATTAGGGACACAAACGTCTATGGAAGTGCTTTGAAATTTTCATTTGAAACATGAGCCCTAAACAAAATTCTACATTTCATCACCTCAGAGAGGAGTWCAATACCTCAGCCAGTATGACTATGTGAGAGCACCGCAGCAGCTCTGCCTGAGCCCAGCACAAAAYACAYTGGTGATCAACAGACCCAGTTCCTYACAGRTGCAAACTGGCCAGAGACTGGTTAACAAATGATCTGTGGCCATAGCAAGGAGCAAATCAATAGGTTTGAAGCCCTATGGAAATATCAGCCCTCTGTGTTTTGAGRAAACWAGGGATACTTGAAACAGCATGTTCCCAGGAGTGCCAATCAGYTCAAGCTGTAGATTTTCAGGGYATAAGTGCTCATTCAGAAATAAATCTTAAAAGTTGAATRATTTCAKTGCAACCATAAGAGTGAAATGTTGGAGTTGTTTTACAGCAATGAGAAATTGTGCTCACACTGCAGGCTCTGGGGAGAGGGCAGTTGGTGCTAATTTAATGCCAGATGAAATGCAAAGCAACTCACAGAAGTTACCCCTTGCTAGGTGCAAAAAGTGGGCAAGGGAAAGCACCTCACATATCCCTGCTAAACTGCATTTGGAAATTGCTGAGCTGTCTCAGGACAGTTACCCCTGAGCAGATCCTACCAGATTTAGAGAATAAAGAAGAAACCAAGAAAAATGAATAGAAAGCAAGAAAAGCATCAGCACTGAAGAGCAAGCCAAGGCAATATACTTCTCTCTACATCAAGCATGTCAAATACTGAAGTAAAACTCATTTGTGTTCATTGACTTCAATGAGTTTTTCATCAGCTACTCACTGCAAACATGGTTTAAAATTACAAGGAAATCATAGAAGTAGTGACATTATGTAAATGTGTTCAGAGGCAGAATATGGCCTGTAAAATACCTTGTATGGCTTCTGATAAACACACAATTTAATTAAGAAGCTGAGAAGGCATGGGTAGTATTTATAACTTATAAATAGTCTTCCAGAAAAGTTGACAGTGGTGATGTGACCCTGGCAACACAAAAATTAAGGCCATATTAGATGCTGTTCACAGGCAGTCTCATATTGAGGATCAGGGGTATAAATCAGTATAGGTTCCCTGACACCTAGAAAATAAGGCTGTTCCTGACATCTTGAAAATAAGGCTGGCTGAAGACTTAACTCATGGTAAAGTGTTCACAGCAGTCCCTCCTGGTCTCATACTTCTCCCAACAGCATCAACAGCAAAATTAAAGCTTTACAGGGGGACATCATTATTGGAATCCTAAAAATCYTCCTYAGTTCTAGAGCAGGAAATGCACACCTGACATGTTTCTGACTTTTTWAATGCTTTTCTTACTGGTCTTTTACAAAAATATAGAGTGGAAAAAATTACTTCTGACAGATAATTCATCARGGCCTGAAAGCCAGGACCTGGGTTCACAAAACTGCACTGAAATTACCTAAATTACACTGGCAGATGTGACAGAAGGATCTGCTGTAACATTTGGCATCAAAGCTGCTTTCAGAAAAGGTGTGCCAACTATGTAATAATAGAATGAGGAAGAGGAACAAAAAATAAACAAATCATAACATAAACAGTGCTACATCTTACAACCCTGAAGGAGTTGTAAGGTCTTTAACTCCATTTGGTTAATTTGTAAAAGATAACTTATTAAGTGGRCAGGCTGACTCAAGAAAGACTTTTTTTGCTTTGGTTTTGGTTGGTTTTATTTTACTAGATAAAGCACTTGCATACAAATACAAGATTAAGGACATTAAGCCTAATTGCTTAGCTACATTAATATATTTTATAAACTGTGTGTCTAATGATCACATTTCTTAGACCCACAGTTTCTAATGGGAGGCTGACCCATATTTCTTCTAGGTGGCTGCARTTCTGTCATTTTATTCCTGATCCACTTATGGTCAAATGTTCCAGCCTCTCTGTGCCTGAAATTGCTCATCTTGGGTTTATCCCCAGCAGAGAATACTCATATCCCTTCTCAGACTTCATTTTGTCAGAGCACAATCCCCCTTGGCCTGATTCATCCTCAGTCCTCTTTGCATCTGTTCTCATTGCTCCCAATCAAATGGTGTTCAGGGAAACCACCCAGATTTCCTCTCCAGCTGTCACCTCCATTTGGAGCCACCTGAACAAGCAGCAAACGTTCTGTCCATTAATCCCTCTGTGCCTGACCCTGTGCTCTGCTCCATTAAACTTCAGCTAATTTTTTATTTGTCATCCAGGTGTTCTGTTGTGGTATTTAAATCTTTCTGTGTACTGACAGCTTCAGCTTTGTGAGATCAACAGATTTATTTCAAGTGCTTCTGTACTTTGTGACAAGTTTATTAACAGCAGTATWAGGCAAGGTCTATGCTTGAGGAATCCAATGGTAAACACCCTTCAGTCCAGCAGTTTCCTTTCCAGATGAATCCATTGTTATTTCTCTTTCAACCATCACTGATTTCTCTTTTCCATTTCAGTTAGATTTAGTAACTACCCTCGTGTCACTGTCACACACATTTTACTMAATTATAAATAATTAGACTTAAGAAAATTCAGCTGCATAAACTTTATCAGAGGAAAAARTTGGCTTGCTTTTGATAAATCTTTRCTGCCTTCACTCATTGGCTTTTAATCTCTAAAAATTGTACTGTTAAGCAAGCACAGTCCCTTTTTTAGTTTTTGTTTTTCAGCATGAAGGACCCATTCCCACAACTACAGTAGCACTGTCAATTCCCTGCTTTGCAATTGTTTGGCAGAGAGCACTTTCATTTATTTTCTTTTAATTATTGAGTGCCTTGGCAGTTCAACAAGGTCCAGAATGCACTCATTTACAAGTCAAAAATCCCCACACAGACCCTACAACACATCTTCATGTGACACAGTGACAAGAAAATGCACTTTCCTGACTGGAACACTGGCTCATCCCTTACTTGCAAACACAGCTGTATCAGCTCTGGCTTGCTGTGTTACTCCTTCAGGATTTTTGCTAGGAAACAGCACTTGGAAAAGCAGAGAAACATTTTACACCYCACAGAACTATGGATGTGGATTTGTAAAGACCTGGCAAAACCACGATTTCCCCAAACTTTCAGATAACCAACACTGTCAGAGGTGCAGAACAGTAAAAACTGAGGTATTGCCATTTGCTTCAGGAAATGGAAGCAAAAAAATCTGTGATGGACACAACTACACAGGTGAGCTTCTGTTGCTTCCTATGAACCCAAACAATGTTAACTGCCTAAAATGCCACTACCTGCTTCCCCACATAATGCAACTTAACAGGGAAAAAGGTTTTCCTTCATATCTGACCAGTTGTACTCATGCAGCTGAAATAAATATRTTGAGGCATTAATAGAATCAAGCAAAACGATGCACGATTTTCTGAACCAGGGAGTGTACTCTGCATATTAACAGGGCTCCATCTCACTGCTGCCAAGGGGAKTTCAACATTATATTTGCTATAGCAACCCCTGAAGATGCTCTTTCTGCCAGTGAAAGTTAGTTCTGTGCTTAGAATAATAATTTCTTAATAATACCAAAARCAGTACAGGAGACTAATATCTTAGGTAAGAGCTAAGAACAAATTACACTGCAAAAGGTGAAAAAGAGCTATTAGTTCAGGATCTCATTCAGCCAACACAATGTTGCACTATTAACTAACAATATACAAGCTGAAAGTCATGCTCAAAGTTTTCAAAATTATGAAAACCCTTCCTCAATATGAAACCATGCAGCTATTACAGAAAGCTCCTTGCTTTATTACTGAACTCTTCCACACAATATATTTTGTAAAAATTGTTCTCCAGCTACACAATGTCTCTGAAAAATACCCCTTACCTTCCCTGCACAGCTGCAGAACTGGAGTGCTGCCTCCAAAGAGTAATTCACAGTCATGCAAACACTCCGTGACTCTAAAAAGGATAAATCTATTGCACAGTCAGCTTGCAAACTAAGAAATTCTTYATCATCTCAGGTTTTTGGATCATTTGTTGTAGAAATGGTTCATTTATGTATATCACYGTTCAAGCTTAGGACCACAGATTATTAATAATGTTGCATTTTAAAGTGTATTACACAAAAACTTCAGGAAATGTTCTTGTCACAAGAATGGCTAAGGCAGGAGACAGGCCAGTTTCAAGTTATTTTGCAGAAGCTTTTCAACAAGCCTCAGTTTAAACCCAAGAAATATAGATTTTAACAAGCAACAACATGATACTGACAGTTTAAATGTGAAAGAGCTGAGTCCTGGAAGGAATTTGCCATCTCCATCTGTCTGCATTGCTGGTCTCATACACGGAGGACCAGCTCTAACAGGGGACAGTGCTTGAGTGCTCTGTGTTTCTACAAGAAGCAGAAGGCAAACCTGGCACACAACTGCTTTATGTAATTCCAGTGCTAATTGTGCAACAAGTCTTACTGCTGCAAGGTTACTCTAGTTAATCTAATGACTTTATGGTGTGTCTGATTATGACAAGAACGATTGTAGGAGCTGCACTAACGTGGCAGGTCAGTGTTGCACTGCATACTGAAGAAGGAAAACACTCAGAATTTGTGACGAGGCAGGAAGGAGAGAGACACAGTCCTGTGACATTTCTGTCAGATTGCCACTGGGAGCCAGGCTTGCTGGTCARAGACACTGGTAATATTGTCCCTTGTCACCCTGGTCTCACTCTTAATCTGGTGAGATGGGAACYTGATTAGGAAACCAATCTGTCTGAAAATTGCCTGGGAAAAAATAATCTGGATGAGGCTGAGGATTCACCAAGCAGGAAAGGAGGAAAACATTTTGACTGCGACTACTGTGCAARGTATGTTCCTATGGCGATTACCCCAAAGAGATCCTGTGCAGGGAGGAGGCAGGAATTCATCTGAATGTCTCAGTATGACAGAGCCACAGCTGCCAGGGAAATTAAAAACCCCATCATTAAATCATTTGCACATTTTTCCTTCTAAAGTAGCACGTCAAAGTTTGTAATGTAAAGAGAAGACTGGTATGAAAATGAGAAGGCATAAACTCATCACACAAACACCAGAGAGTCAGATGTAGTTCTTCAAACATTAATGAATTTGTCCCTTCTTCATCACCTCTCTTACACCCTATTTACCTCCTGTTCTTACATTTCAGGTGCAACTTTGATATTCCTTTCAACACAGCAGGAGTGAAAGAGTGAAGCTGTGCCCCAGGCAGCAAAGCCAGAAAAAGCCTGTTCTCTCAAGGGCATTAAAATGGATATTGTTGGGTGTCACACTTCTTGTTCTAAYAGTCATTATCATGCATTTCTTCTGTGAGATCCTCTAAATTGCCTGAAATCAAGGCCCATTGAACAGTCATATTTAAGTATGAATTAAGCTCATAGCACTTGAGGTATAAAACCTCACAAATCTAAACAGAGGACACAAGGGAAAAGAAAGTATAAAGTCTCATACTTCAGTGCCCGAACTGGAGACAGAAATTCAGTTTCTGAAGTGCCAGTGCCATACAGTGCTCACTACTGGGAAAACCACTCAGGTTCACACAAGCACTGAGTGTGGTAACAGTTTAGGAATATAAGACTTGACATTCAAAGGACAGCATTTGTCATGGTAGACAGCAGTTTCTTCTTGTATGAGATATTGAGACATAAAAATATTGAAAGTATGTGGACATTTTTGAGAAGGCAGTATTGAGAAAATGTAGATTTCAGGGWAGCCAACATTTTCAGCCCTCTCCCATCTTGGAATGTTTCAAATAGAGAAGACTAAATCATGTCAAATCACTTCCTGCTTTCATTCTTTACATAKAAATTATTATTTTTATTATATTTTGTACTGATGTMATTGTAGCATATCYGAGATTATTCTGCAGTAGCTCACAKGTTTTGTTAGCATTCCCATTTTAGYATATTTCTTCTTAGCAATTACAATAGCTTTTTAAAACTCTTTTAACAGATCTCCAAACAAAATGCAAATTTTGGGTCAGTATCACGTGTGCTTGCAGAAGGTAAGTCATAATTGCTGTTGCCCCTGCAGCTGTTGGCAAGCTCAGGTCAGCAATGAGGTTTTGACCTTTGGAAAAAGTCCAGTTCAAAGTCAGCTTACATGGGCACAAGAACATCTGTGTTTGTCACACATTTCTTTTAGAAACACTAAGCAAATACACYCCAGAATAATATGACCTGTGGTAATATAGATTTTTCTTTTCAACCATAAAGGACAAACATTTATTGGAACATTTTGTCAGTTCCATGGAAAGTAACAAATGTTCTTCAAGTGTTTGCTCGCAGTCCTGGAAGAGCTTTAATCAATAAGGATCTGAGCTCCTACAATACCATGTTAATTCTGATGCAGAGCCARGCAATGGTGCCTTTGATATAAAATATCTTGTTTACTGTGCCTTTTTTTATGCAGAGAAATATTGAGTCTGTCCATTGCAAGAGACCAAGGAGAGAGGTCACTGTGTGCATGACCTTTGATAAGAGAATACACACATAGACCCTTATCCAGGGAACAAAGGAAAAGCTATTTTCCTTTGTGCTGTGGGGAAGCACAAGATGAGCTGGGAGGAAGACTATGAGAAGTGTTTGAAATGACAAGGATGATATGCCAGCATTCACTGGGATGAGAACACATTTTCTCATCCATTGTYTGGGATCAAGCCTCTCATCTCAGAGGTAGTTACATTTCTGTAATGGTGAAAAGCTCTATACTGTGCTTTATCTGTGGAGAACACAGCCACAGCAATTATCATCCTAATTTAAAACACTAGTAGTTCRTAAGTGAGAGAATTACAGAAGGAATACTTGATTTATGCTTTTCCCTCTCTTTCCTCATTCATTTCCCTTCTTCTCAGAAAGAAGCTAGACAGAGAGCTGTTTTTCACCAATGCAAGTTTGGTTTTTTAATAAGCAGAGAAGTTCTAAACAATTCCACTTGCAAACCAGCATCTATTTATTTGAAGAAAAAAAATTCCACTGGAAACTGTTCCTGTGTGATTAAGGGTTGGAAAACCCCCCTATCATCACTTCAAATCTACTTTAACAAAATTTCTATTTAAATTATCCCTCCCAGAAGGAGAAAGAGGATAATATGCATAGACTAAGAAGAAAATTGCAGGTTCCAAGTTTTTAATTAAGCATCAAATAACSAATTGTTAGACAGGAATTTATTACAACTTTTTAAGGAAGGGCAATACAGGAGCCTTATCTAATCTCCTCTAACACAGACACCAGTAATACCGAGCCTGTGTTAGSCCTCTTTTTTCTCATTCACTCTATCTCAGCCTTATTCTCACTGCTCTCCTCATCTGCCACGTTTCAGCCTGACCTCTCTTTTTTTTTTTATCAAGGAGTAGCAAGGATCTGCCTGAAGCAGTCTGCCAGACACCCACACTCCRAAACTATTGATCTATTGGAAAAATAAGCATCAGTAGTAACGCAGATTGAATCAGAGGCAGGGGCAGATCAGGAGGGCAGCCTGAAGTGCAGATCAGAAGCAGACTCCCCCAGCTCACAGGCAGTTTGGCAGCTCGGGGTTTTCATGTGCTGAGATACCTTTCAGCACTCAGCAGTTACGTCAGAGCCCGGCTCCTCTGCAAAGCAAAGACCTCAGACCACTTTGTGCGTTTCAAGTGCTTCGCCACTGCCACCAATGTGTGTCAAAACTTGACTTTAAAAGTTCTTGTGGCAGGCATGAAAGGAAGTGAAAACAGCAAACTCAGGCACAACTTGTCTGCAAAGAGACTTGTACAACTTTAAAGGAAGCAGAAGCTTTTCTGCTCCCTTTATAAACTCAGAAGAGTGGAGTTTTTTCCCCAAAATATTGCCCTACAACAGGGGAGAACAACATCCTTGCCTAAAATTATAAGCCTCTGACTTATCAGCAAAGTAGAAATGCAAACCAGGATTTCAGATTTGYAGTGAGATCCACAACCAGATTTTGTCAAAGAAGAGACAAGTAATTTAAATATACACGGAGATAAAAGGACAAATACAAAGCTGATCTGCATGCAGCCAGAGCAAGATGAGCCTCAGGATTCTTTTTTCACACATTATCATGTTTTCTTCATGCAGCTGGTTYAGAAAGGTCTTTTGGGTGAAGGTTATGTAAATTCTCTTCTTAAAACGCCATTTCTAGAATAGAAACCTGTTTTTCYCTAAACTGCTCTGAGGACTGAATGTGTGTTTAACAAAACACTGTTCAGAGGAGAGAATGCAGCTGCTTGAAACTGAGTGTAATTCAAGTCTGATATTTGGAAACTTCTGCCTTGTAATCTCAGTGGTGCCTGTGAAAATGTCAGGCCAATTCCTTATATTTAAAGAAAACAACATGTTTCTTATGCAGGCACAAACACCGAGGTTGATCTTATTTCAGCTGCTTTCTAAAAGGAAAGATTTTCTTCCAGGAGCTTCAAAGTGCTTAATGCAAATTCTGTGCCAGGACAGCACTTAGAGCCCCAAGAACCCRTGAGCAGCAGGGCTTCAGGAGTTTTTGTCAACGCTGAGGTCAGAAGCCAAGTGCTCTAGAGATGAGAAAACAATTATTTGTGCAACTTACAGTCTTGTTGCAGCTTGCAGTGCTGGAAGAGGGAAGGCTGGGGCTGCTGCTYATTCCAAGCAATTGACTATTATGAAAATAAAAAGCACTATGCGCTGATGGAACAGAGCAGATGAATGGAGTATAATTTCTCCATTCACTCAGTCATACCTCTATACACATTCATATGCAAAGTATCTAAATCAGTAAACCTGTAATAAGGTGAATTTATAAAACACAGTGTTGACTACCAAAACAATGACTACACTATTTGCTTCACAGCAAATGATCCATACCAGAGGAAGAAAAAAGAGAGGAGAAAATAGAATAATTTTTTAAAAGATGAAACTACCTAATTTAATTAGTAGAATAACATTTYTAAAAGTACCAAAAAGCTGAAGGGGTAGGAAGTGGGAGGGAACAGCAAATGAACTATAGAAACTCAGAATTAATAGAGACAATAAAGAAAAGGAAACTCAAACCATTATTTTAACTCAATCCTTGAGAATTATTGGGCTGTGGATCACAATTYTCAAACATCTACAGTGATACAGAGAAACTTAGATTAATCCAGTATTTTTTTTTCTGTTCCATGTAAACCATCAAAGGTACAAAACCCCTACAATTATCTGGTTATCTCCTAAAACCTGCCTTACTCCTGACCTTTGCAACCACTTGTGTAAATGTTCCTTTGTCTGTAGATGCATCATGTAAGAACATAACATTTATGCAATCAGACAAGCCTTAAAGGGAAAAGCAGTGAAAACAAATGAAATCCAGATTCTSTCTTTTATGGAGTTTCCAACATTTCATCACAGGAGGCAACATTAAGAGAGGGAAACAGCAAGTTTCACATTCTGAAGAACTGGCAGTTGATTTTTAGGTAATCCCAAACCTTAAATCACCAAGCTATGGGAATATTGCTAGAAAGTAACCTCTGAGTCCAGCCTGCCACTGCAGATGAGRCTGTCTTGAAAATCCCCACAAATGGATTGAACACAACTTCCCTTGATAAACTGCCCAATTACAGCAGGCAATCAGGAGGATATGAAACCAGAAATTTTCGGTTTCTCATCATCTCACAGAAGTTTCTTTTCAGGGCCCAATGCCCCAATTTGTAGTTTGGATTCTCTGAAGCAGAGCTGAGGTGAAAATCTAATTGTGACATCCTTAACCAAAAAAAACCCCTCGTTTGCCAAAGTAAAAATGTAGATAGTCCAGTGAATAAAACCTTCCATAAAAGAGGGTTCAAAACCATCTGCAGATTCAGACTCAGATGACCTCTCTGACCAACAATAGCAACCGATGCTCGTGTTTGAGAAGGGTCTACTCCATTTGTAGATATTTTTTTGAGAAAGATGATCAAATTAAATGAACTACATAGCCACTCARGCTACAAGTGGGTTAGTAATTTGCACAAATAATGAAAGTTACTTACCCACTTGTAGTCTGTCTCATCATCACCACTCTCTCCTATTTAAAATGAACAATGATGTCTATTATCTTCATTAACCAAACTGTTTTGAATCAATATGAAKCTCTACAGCCATAAGCTATTTTATCTGTGCCAGACTGGGATCTGCACTGAAACTTCAGTGGCATTATTATGTTATTTCCTGATGAAAGTGATGCAAATGAAWATCTCTGCTAGCTGATACCTCACTCTTATATGCTCATAGTTATATGTCTTAAAAATGATGTTATAGTCCAGTCCAGGAGCAAATTATAGCAGACATATTAGCTATGATCAAAGGCAAAATTAGATGTTAATGAGTACAAAATACATATCTCACACTTAGGAAAAGATAGGGCCTCTAGGAAGGGAAGGACATAAAATCAGAGTGCACATGTAGTTAATAATTTGGAAGAACTTGTAATTATGAAAGAAGAAAAATTTAGAGCAACAGGAAGGTATTAAAGAGAGACCTGGAGGYCTCTCATTTGTATATTTTCAAATAGAAAATGCACACTGGAATGAAACAGCAGCTATACTGCCCAGATTTGTCACTGTTATTCCATTTGTTTGCTGATGTAAACATCAGTAAGACCAGAACGATAGCTGGGGGAATTTTATATCCTCAATTTTCTTTCTGCTGAATGAGTGCATGACACACTGTTCCCAGCTACTAAATTATTTAATGTATCATCTACAAACACCTGGAAAAATATTTCTTGCTTCATTTCAATCACTTGCATTTTATCCCCTAATCTRCTAACAGAGGAAGTAATAAAAGCTGTCATTCCAAATGACTCCTTCAGATTGTTTGAAATTACTTCAATAATGTGTTACCTCAAAGCTATTTTAAAATAATCCTTTCTCTCCATCTTGTCCACTACAGGATGTAACAAAAAACCTGTGAAACTAGAAGTACGTTTAGAGGTTGCATCTGCTAAATTGTTAATTAACTTTTGTTATGGTTAATGGAGGAAAACTCAGAGGAACCATAATGGTCAATATAGCTGTGGGATGTCTGTGATCTGGAATATATACCACAGGAGAAAATTAGAGTAACTACCTCCTATGTAACAGAGAAATTGYCTCTAGGACACAGCAATCTTTAACATAGGAAAAAAGGTGCCAGAGAACCCTCAGTGAAATGTCAGCACTGGGCTGAGACCTTTGTGTCCAAATTYATGAGCCTTTTCTCTCCAAGCTTAAAACACTCAACCAGGCCCAGCTCAATGACCATGCAAGAAATAGGTTGTCCATGGGATGGGCTAAAGAGGCAGGTCCCAGCTCTCAGGCTGTGTGTTCTGGAGTTTAACCACGTTTTGGATGGACTACACTGCCCATAAGTGTGAGTCCACAGGCAAATGATGAACAAGGCACTGAGTTTGTGGAGAGGTCCTCCCTCTGTCTGYGAGTGTTTTCTGCCTGGGGCCACATCCCCACAGCTCTGCCAGCCACTGGGGCAGCSTGGGAATCCCTGAATCCACTTTGGACATGCTCAGCTGCGTTTCTGAAAGGCCCAAAGGGTTGTGCTGGTGCAGATGATTCTCCTGAAGTGAGACAGGGAGCAGCTTTGCCCAGTTCCCTCCTCTGGCTGTGTGCTGGGACTGGGGAGCCAGCAAGGGCCAGCCATGGACTAGAGGCAGAAATTCAGGCATTTCAGCCAGAATCAGTAAGGGCTGTGTTCCCACAGCATGCAGTGTCTCTGAAACCTGCATCAGCCACATCTGACCACGGCTGCCTGTTTTCAGAAGTGTTTTAATCAACAAGCCTCTGCACAGTTGACTGCTCTAAARCACCCCACAAATTCTGGTCACAGGTGAGCTGCTGCTTTGCATACTGGGAAGAGGAAATCTCATACTGCTCACTGGAAAATTCAGAGGGTGAACATCTGCAGAGGAGGACAGCAACCAGGAAGTTTGTATATTGGTTAGCAGCAAACTGCACATGCCTCCATGTCACTGTCATCTGCCAAAACACAGCATCTCACCCATGGCCATCTGTATTTTACAGAAAGGAGAGGGGGCACAGCCAARAGCTCATCTATGCTAGCAGGGGCAGAAACACTTACTGCCAGGATGCCTTGTCCCCTTCCTCAGTCACATTAACAGCATGAACCTGTAGTACTTTGGTTTCTTATTTGACAGCTTTCAGCTCCTTTCTGAGGCTGCTAAAGGAACATCTCTGTGACAAGCATTGAGTTTCAGCCCAGAAAAGAAGATGAAAAGACATCTCTGTCAAAACAGTGGCCTGGTTTGTCAAACCTGGCAGCCTGATACAAGCACTCCAAAATCTATGCAATCTGACCCACATATGGYAACAACCTAAATTCRGTTATCCACCACTGATAAWACATAACAATGTTAGTGAGAAATAGGGAGGTGAAGYGATGATGATTGAATACTTGGAAACTTGGATATCTACTTAAAAGCAAGTATTTTTGAAAATGTTGGCTTMTGTTGATATGGTAACAATCAGTGCCCTGAATTCTTCTCCACAAACAGCTTGAAGCCACACCATTGATCTCGAAGGCTGCCTGTGCTCAGCCTGTTGTGGTAACACAGATCTCAGGCAGGAGAGCASAGCATTGCTCATCCAAGCTCACAATGGAAGTTTGTACTGGGGTAGAGAAATGCAACAACTCTCATCATTGCACAGATTACAGCAGTTTCCACACCAAACCAGCAACTCATCATCCAGCCCTCTCTTGCTTSTCCCTTAATTCCCTGCCATGCGCTGCCAGTGCTTTACCTTCAGACAGCTGTGGCACAGGTCTGATCCCGTGGTGCACCAATTCCAGTCAACAAAAGAGCAGAAAATCACCTTGGCAAAAAGCAAAGCCCTCAGTTGGGTCAGAGAGGCAAATTGGTTCCCCATGCAAACAGTTGAGTGCCACAGCCAAGGAAGGAGGCAGAGGGATCTCATGCTTTCATTTCAGTGAGCTGTGACCAGCTCAGCTGCCTCCTCCATCCAGAGCCTCACTGCAGGCACTACAAAGGCAAATAGCCCATCTTGCCTCTGCAGATAACAGTGCTGACATGGAAGACATGAGAGGGATTAGGGAAAACAATATTTGTAGGGAAGTAATTTGCCTGTTATCACACAACCATTCAGTGACAGAGCTGTTTACCCAGACCCCTCAGACAGCAATGTTTGAACAAAGCTATTACCACTACCATCAAATTAATATTAATTTTTTTTGAGAATTTTTTTTCTGTCTGGAGTCATCTTTTCTCTTTAAAATAGTTTCTTCTTGATCAGCTAGAGTGTGGTCAAAACACRTTGACTACATCATCAATCACACCCAAAAACCTGCCAGAGGCTAAATGCAAGAAAACACATGCAATGAAAACTCCAAATGAAATACTGAAAAATAAGAGCCGTGGAGGAACAGAAAGCCATTTCTTTTAGGGTGAAAATCATGCTACCATATTTTTAAATTCACAGTGGAAATAGTTTCCAGCTTTCGAAGTGAGGGAGATTGGATCTGTAGGGAAGGGAAGTAAATCAGCCCCACAGAAATGTGTGTGACATTCTTCAAAATACAGGAAATTTGAAAGGTGTGTCTGAAACCCCCACATAAGTTGATGTCAATGGATATTTGCAACTATTTCTTAAGTGAAAAAGATCCATAGAATAAAATTCAGATGTTTTCCAATAGCTAAACTTTTAAAACTTTTTAATAATAATTTTCTAACTCTAAGAAAATGAATYAAGCATATTCCTGGCCCACCTAAGAGAAAAAAATGTTATAAGGTTCAAACTTTATAAATCTGCAGCACTGGTGAAAATAATTATTTTGCCCTTGGGCTACTAATGAGTGGCTGGGTTTACCAGCATTTGAAAGAGYATTAGACATTTATATGGCTAATGAGAGCATTCATGGTTACGTAAGAAGGGATAAATAAAATTAAGGCTATAAGCCTTTATCCTTCAGGGCTCAGGAAAAAAAATTCTTTGGTGGTAAACTATTCTATGAAGACCTGAGGTAAAATCCTGGCCTTGTTAAAGTTAGAACTCTTCCAAAATAGCTGTGGTTTTACCTCAACCTTGCTTAATTATGCAGCTTTCCCTGACTTCATTAGACTATTCATCATCTGCAGAGCTGCTTATTCTTTTTCACAGCACCTGAAAACAACCAGCACAGCTACAGATAAGCAGCTGGTATGATTTGATGTATAAACTGTAATGACAATTTCTGCATTCCTTTCATGTCTATTTTAGAGAACTGAAATTAAATATTAGATCTGATTAGGAATAGACAGGCTGCTATTTTGACTGGCCCTAGGACTATTGAAGTCCTAGGTATGAGGTAAGAGCTCAGTACAGCACATGCCCATCCCATCCTGCTCCCAGGGAACAGCACGAGGTGTTGAGTTATTCATGGAGAAACTCTGCTCCAGTGCCAGCCTGAACTGCTTTGCACCACCATCAGAGCAGGATCCCTGAARTGCCCCAGCATCTGTCATTAGTCCTGACTGCCAGCAGGTTCTTACTTGCAGGACCCTACAAGTGAGCTCTCCCAACCCCCACTCTCTGCCACCTGCCAGCTGTTCCCCAGGGCACAGACATGCACCAAACCCTCCTCCTGTATTTCCCTCTGGTTTTCTACCTTCTTGGGCCTCTCACAGACACACACACACACACATCTCCCTGCTGTTTCTGCCCCTGCAGTTCTGCCTCCAGCCAGCTGCTTTATTTCCTCTACCAATGTAGCAGACATGCAGTAAAACAATACAGAGCTTCCAAAGGGTGGCTGTCCCAGAAAAGCCTCTGTTTGAGCTGGCAGCTCTGCAGGATAGACCCAGGCAGGTACCTGTAAGGCAGAGTCAGATCCTAGAGCTTTCCTGCTCGTCTTGGTGGCAGATCCAGCAGCCTGCATAACTCATCCTGATTATTCACTGCATTGTGACAGGATTTGGGATTACTCTTTCMATGTTTGCCACCATGAGCCATCACTCCTTTAACACCATGATGAAGCATGATTCTAAGGGTGTTTAAATGCTGCAGAGTAACACTTTCCCAGTGCTGCCTGTGACAGCATCCCCTCCCTGCAGCCATCCACCTTTGGATGCCTCATGTATGGGGTGTTCTCCCTAGTAAAGTACTAAGATGACTGAATATTAGAGAACAAAACTGATGYATTGAATTAAAGCCATTTCTTTCTCCCCTCATGTGCTTAAAACCCTCAGTTCCTTCTGYAGAGGTAGAAAGATAAAGAACTCCAGCTGACAGACAGGACATTTACCATAGAGCAAGGGGTGAGACAGAAAAAAATGCATCTGCTGCTTGACTTCTCCATAAGAAAAGTTAGGAAACTTGTGCACATAGTGGAATACTTATAAACCCTGCATAACAGGAGTCCTGAGACTGGTCAGTCTTTACTGACTAACTTCTTCCAAGAATCCTGCAGCACAAATTGTKAAGGGGTAATTCTCAAAGGCTGTTAAAGAAATAGGTGCTCATTACGCTTGATTTTCAAAGGAATTGCAGTGTAAAATTCTCTCCAGCTCTAGAAAATCTGGGCTCAGTGTTAGTGAGCCTTATTTTCTGTTCTCTGAAATTGAGCTTCTTACCCAGCTTCCTAARGACTTTGTGTGTCTGTGGATAAGGGTTGTACAGTGCTGCTTTTAGTATCCTGACCAATAATACAGGGAAAACCCTATGACAAACAAGTTACACCAAATCAAGTCTTGCATAAAGATGATGCAACACCTTTATTTCCTTTCTGGATGTTCAGCTTGAGACCCAGAGCTTTTAACAAACAAGCTACACTTTGTATCTCCTCATGCCTTTGTCCCAGGTACATTGAAGCTCTCCTGTGTACATATYGCTGAATATTCCTCAGACACACAGAGATGGATGCATCCATTGACTGTGACTGGCTTTAGAGGTGATATCAGAGAGCTGACATCCTCCTTTTGGCTGGAAAAGGTCAGGGTGAAGCAGCAGCCAGCCAGCTGGAGGGATATTACCACAGCTGGCCAAGACTGAGCCAACAGCAGAACCACACCAGCTCTATGGACAAAATGTAATTCCTTCAGTGGGGAAGGTAACTGCTCTAACTCACAAATCAGTTCACACTCCCCTCATTTCCAGTAATGTGAAGAAGTGTCTGTTCCTTCAAATATGTTCTACAGGTTCTAGGGGAAAAAAGAACAACAAAAAATCCCCAATGAATCAGCACAAGAAACTTTCCTGAACTGAGGCAGCATTGGCACTTGGGAGAAAACCTTACAGCTTGTGAAACTCATGTAGGTGGGGAAGATAAAAGACCTTTGGCACTATTCCCCATGCCCTAGGACGGATATGAGGTTACACAGCTAAACCAGCCTTCAGTTTTGAATCTCCCTTCAGTTTTGTTCAAACTCAGAGAGGTTAGGTCTTTGCCCACTGATGTCAGGACACAGGGCTCTCAGTCAGAGCTCACCTGTGCTGTCACAAAGGTTTACAGACATGGATATCAAACATTCTAACACAATCTTGTGGTAACAGCTGGGCATGGAGCTCCCAGGAGGGTGGGGTGAATCACAGCCCTACTCTTTCTCCATGGATGGCCCTAATTTATCTGCAAGTCTCTCAGTTGTTCAAGAGGATGACCTTGGATGGAATTCTAAAGACTTCTTTTTCATCCTAGGCAGGGAAATATTTCAGTTCTTCAACTTGTTCTGTACACAGCACAGATTGCTAAAGGTGTGGCAGTGACCTAGCACTAGCCTATACCTTCTCTTCAAATTAGTTTTGCCAAAAGAAAAGAAAAYACTAACAACTGAACATATAATTGTRCTGTTTTGTTGTCAGAAAGTAYAGTGTCCTCTTTGACAAGTCTGAAGCTCCTGTACTTTTATCTTCACTGTCTTCATCTTCCTGTGTCATCTGGAGCAAGGAAAGAAGCCAAACAGTCAACAATGAAAGAAACCGGTGTTTCTTCACCTTCCACCTTGTTTTTATCATCAACAGCAGTCTRACTGATTCCTGCAGATAGCTGGAATACGATGTGTGACTTGGAACAATCCCCATAAACTTCAGCTGTTCAAATGTTAACTGCACCAAGAGTCARATATGAAGCTGATCCATCTCTTGCTTTCCCTCTAATTGCTCCAGGGTGCTTCTGTCCTTTCTTCTTTTCCTCATAATCTTATCAATTACCCCACGAAAAACACTTTGCAACTGATCTGAAGGAATTTCACGTTGTCTCACCTCACTGTGCCATCGTGGAGCACCAGCCCCATCTGGGGACAGCAGAGCTTTGTGCTGTGTCCCCTGATCTCAGCCTCACTGCTGATYTGTCTCTCTGAGCAGGATGGCACCTGCACAGGTCCCTTCCCTGACAAAACTCTTCAGGTGATGTTCCTTGCTGGGAGTATTTTGCTGTTTGCTGTTGCTGTGTGCTGGGCAAAGCAGAACTGTTCTCACAGATAAGTAAAGATCACAAAGCTATAACAGTGGAAAAAACCTCTTTGTCTACTGCTGCATTTTTTTTTACAGATGGACAGTCCAAAATTAGAGATTTGGACAAGATTGCACTAAAATCCTTGCTATCAAGGCTATCTTTTTTCATAATGTTCATGTATCTTTTCAGAAAAATATAAGATTTTGTTCCTCTGTTGAAACCAGCGTGCTCTTAAATGAAGAGAATTAGGGATGGAAAATAACGAATAACTATCTAAAAATCAATTTGTCCAATAGCTTATCCATCAGTGTTTTGCTAAATACTCATTAGAATACTGAAAAAGTGTGGAAAATATTTGGTTACCTAGAAAGAGACCATCATATAGAGGCATATAATGATACATGAGTCTAGCAAAAATCCTTTGGAGACAAATAACATACCAAAATCATTCAGAAACACCCAAAATAAGAGAAAGTACGACTGAATTGTTTTTCCTCACCAAAGACTTCCTGTGTGTCAATGAAAGAATCAAACTTACAATCAGAGAAAATGTGCCATTTTGCCAATGGAAAATTTGTTTTGGATTGCTAGAGACTTTTCAGCTAAACMCTAAGTCAGATTAACCAGTTCAACAATTGTTTTTTGCCTAATTAAAATCTTAAAAAAATAATTATTAAATGATCTGAATGTGCAGACTGTTCAGACAGCTCAAATAGGCTTTGTTAGAGTGACATGAATAAGTATTTTTTTTTAAAAATCTAAAGGAAATCTAAAGATTGAGTCCTTTGAAAGTCATGTAGTCTAACTTTCGTTGTAACTATAGGGCACAAGGTCCTTCGTTATATTCACTTTTAAATTTTGCTTCCCCAGAAGCATTTAAAGACACCTGGTTGTATATATAAGACGACAAAATCAAAAATTTTCTCTGAAAAAAACTGCCTTGGAATCATGCTAACTTATGAGAGATCTTAAACAGCCTAACATTCCTATATTAACCATAAATTCCTCTCTTTTTTTGTTTTCTTCATCTTGGCAATACACTCATCTAAATTTATTTAAAAGTTATTTTTCAGGAATTTTAGTTAGAAGCTCAGCATAACTGTTCACTGCAAGCRTGGCTTCTTTTGGGTCTAGCACAAGATTTCCAGCTAAGGAGGGACCCTACCATTTCTCCTGAACTGGAACATACTTTCTTGCTGTTTGTAAAGTGATTTTCTGCAGACAGCCACATCCTAAAGCAGCAAAGCACRTGTTTAAACATGCAGCTTCCAACCTGAATGGAACATGGCTGATATCCAAGTGCAGTCTTCAGTGATTAAAAAATTCACATTAAACACCAGGACAGAAGCACTTGCCCGAGATGAAGTCTGTATTTACAGTTTCCTAAACATCTGAACTTCTGCCACTRTTATCCCCAAGGACTCTCATAATACAGTCTGAAATGGAGATCTGCATTAGGATGTGCACCACGTGCAGCTTCTCCTCAGGAGCTGCTTACAAATTAGATGTAGCAGGGACTCTCTGACCTTCAGTTAATTATTTGATACCACCAGTGAATTTCAAGAACTCCAGGGGTTATCTTTTAGAAAACACTGGTTGAATACCTGAGGAGCAGCAAATGATGCAAGGTCATCCATTTAATGGGATAGTACCAGCATCCTGTGCTGAGGACTGCAAAGGAATCCTGCACTCAGCACCAGCAGTCAGGAGGAAGAACGAGCAATTCACAAGGAAGGGGGAAGATTTCGTGTTTTTCAGGAAGTTCCACAACACAAATAACAGATCATTARGGATTTCCTTCACAGGAATCCTGACTTAAATTCTGCTGACTTTCTCCCTGGAYCAACATAGCAGGGACAGTTCAGTGACGTGAGAACTTTTCTGAGCACCGTAACTGTAGAAATAATTCTGTTTCTGGGCACACCTCACCTGGGTTCCTGCTTCTGAATGCAGTTTGCCTTGTTTGATCCATCCTGATGCAAACTGACAGAGTAATATTCATATGAGCAACAAATCCTCCATGATGGGCAAGCACCTCAGAGCACATAGAGGTGTTACAGCCTTGCTATAGGCCTTGAGASAACTCCAATAATTGCAACTCTTATGGTAATACTAGCCAAAATAATAAAAGTACATCATTTTTCTCCATTGGCTTTTATTTGGCCTCCCATATATTTATAATTTGCCTTTTCAAAGTTATCCTGAACTTATTGTTTGCTCTTCTTTATTCCCTAAAATATGGGAATATGAAAAAAAGAAACCACCAAACCAACAAAACCCAGTTATGCAATGCTACAGTCAGCTGAAGAAAGTCACAAAAATTCACTGTGTTCCAGGAAATGCACTTGGAGGGGATGAAACCCTGTGCTTGGCTARGAAACAAGTTTCTAAAGACATCCCTACTCAGCTGAGGTACCTCCATCTTCCCTCCAAGAGGGATGTGTGGTGGATTTGTGGGGAAGTGAGACTGGCCAGGAAGATTGGAAAGAAAAGTTCAGAAAGAAATGCTGTCCTGTCACGTACAAAGGTGCTGCACAAAAGAGCAACACAAAACAGCCACACAGCTCTCTCATCTAACTCTATCAAAAAAGGAGAAAAAAAAAAAAAGAAAAAAAAGTTTAACTTACAGTACTAAGTAGAACCCTTCAGGTGATGTCTCTTAGAGGATGCTAAGTTCACACCAATATTTTTATCACCAGAGGAGAGATGTGCAAACAGATCCATCTCCCATCATCTCAAGCACTTCCTCCTAATATTTGTTACCTGAGCTTCTGTTCCATCAGCAGTTTGTCATCCTGAAAAGCCTCAGCACCTCATCCCCTCCAACTCCCAGTGASGAGAGACATGAACCTTGAGTTGTAAAACAAGCAATTAGAATGGATCTTTTGGCAATGACTAGAGAGTCATATCAGAGGGRGAAAGCAAAACAAGTTTTCAGGACAACTTTTCCCATTWTCTGCTGAACAAAGCTTCCTCARCTRCAAGTGTCAGCTTCTTACAGTCGCRTCAAAACCRCTTAATTCTGACTTMAGTCTTRCTTTRCCCTGAACTTACTCGACACCAGCATCAAGAGACAGAAAAAAGTTTACAGTGCTCAGACCCCTGTCAGAAAACYAAAGTTGCATTCAGCTTTTAAGAAAAACAGTGGAGACCCCCCTGTTCTCATTATTGCAGTCCAGCTGAAAGAGCAGGAAGTATCTCCAGACTCCACAGTGTGTGGACCAGCTCTCCAGGACAGAGACACTGCCTCGTGTCAAATCCAACCAAACTGTCACTGCTCTGCTGTGTTCCAAAAGGGAAACATGAACCAATCTTTTACATATTCAGCCTTACYTCCAAGACATCATATAGAACAGCAAGCATATTCAATCACACACATTAAGCACAAAATKAAAGAAGATTAATGAATAGGAAAGAAAGAAATGACAGGAAGGCATTTGGGGGGATGGGGGGAGGGAACATTGACAATGTCAAAACTGAATAATAGATTTGATTGCTTAACATCTCAAATAAATCCTTGTGGTAGTTTCAAAAACCTCAAATCACTTTCAGGCTCTGACACAAAGTGCAGTGAAATCAATAGGAAGACATTCAGTGCTTAAGAAAGTTAACAGATCAGAGCACAGAGAAGACACAAAAATTTGATTTTGCCTGAGGCTGTGCAAATTTTTGACTTTACTTTTGCTCCCTAGAGCCARTATATGCTTTGGTACACAAGGAACTAATGCACTTAGTTTTACAGATTATTACTGAAATTTTCTACAGTGATGCCTGCATTTCCAGACAAAATTATTTATAAGATGTCTTAAATATTTTAATTTTTTTTTCTCAGCAGATAYAGTTCCTTTTCACTGTTGCTCCATTTTTTTTTCTGGATTGATCAACTACAAAAAATACAAAAACAGACTTATGCAGTAAAGAAGATATACTATACTACACTACTTCAAGCAAATAGAAAAAATMAGCMTCTTACAACACTTACTGRCTAACAGCAAGATTTCTTTTATTAKCTGACRTTTCACCACTGGAAACAACAGGGAAGAAAAGAGATTTAGTGGGAATCCATAAGGCTGAGGTCTGTTTTCATGGGGGACATTCAGCAGCTTAGACACAGAAGCCTCATAGGTATTTTCATTTGGCAGTGAATCCTTGTGATACAGACCTGTCCTTCTGCCAGCCCGTTAGCTCAGGATCAACAAACCCACAAAATCTGCCTCCCTGCATTGGATGTSAATGTCTTTGTATGGTCTACAAAGTCTCAGATCTTAATGTTGTGTYGTAGWGTTTCAGCCACCATTGTTTGGTTAATTGAAAATATTTTWGTTGGTAGGTAACAAACCCCATGTTCTGTGCATCTCCTTCAGAGACTCCCTCATKKTCTCYGCATTCCTGGGWGTAAAGGRAAGCCACACTGGATGGCTCTGGAGTCTGGCASAGCATCTGCTCCATTCTCAYTCCWCATGCAAAATTATCTGTTTTRTTCTTAAAACACTTCTGTACAAAAYAGCRTMATTTTRGAGTTTTAGGGAAATCTTTTCAAGTTGTTCTCTCCTCTGCATTTAACTGCAGGTTGAAAACAAATCTCTTGGTTTGTTGATGTCTCTCTGCACCACTATTCCTTAACTTTTAATTAGCCATCCTCTRTTAGCTCCTTGCAAGGCATCTGCTCCCACATCACTACTTGAAATGCCATCCTACCCAGAAATCTTTTTACTAACGTGGGAATTGTGCTAATACAAATAAACAGACATTTAGATCAAGAGGGTCAAGGAGAACCTCCCATAAGCTAGCACCAACATTCAATGAGAAGGCCTTTAGAGGAAAAGTATGRAAAGCACAAGGGTTTCAGGATGCAAGACTCAAAATCTCGTCGCAGGTGAAGGAAGGGTGTCAGCAGTTTAATGATGTGATTTTCATTCTACAGCAGTAGAGCTCTCGAGGTCTATTAAGGAGAGGTGTGCAGAGAGCACTAAATAATAGACACTTGATGAGAAGTGCTCTCTCCTGTCTGCTGGCACCTCCAGACCTCACCAYGGTTTAGTAAACAAAGAGAGAAACAACACTTGGAACAGTTCAGGCTGCGTGGATTCAGCTCTTCCTTTTGCATCGCTTGAGCAGGACACCAAACAACTGAGAACAGCTCAGGCTGACAACCTGGTTTGAATGCTTAAGTCSTGTGCATCTACAAACAATTTCTTCACTGACTTCCTTTCCTTATCTGCCCCAGGAAAATTACTCCATTCCACATAAACAGAATACAGGCATCTTTTCCACATAGGCTGGAATAAGATAGAAAAGGAAAAATGTGGAGGCAAATCTAGTGACTGTCCTGCTAAAGGGTTTGGATAAACTGAGCTTTGGACGGAGAAATACTCATGAACGCATATATTGTGCAGCCAAATAACACAGAAAATCCCTCAGTAAGAAAAGCAGACACAGAAAATAAAACTAAATCTAAAAAAAAAAAAAATGATTGTACTGTTATACTTTCCAGCATGATCTCACAGGAGACCTTCAGATAGATTTTCAGGGTGTTAGAGGGTCTAAAGGTGGGATTTTGTTAGAAAGTCCTCAGCAAGTGCCAGTCTGAACCTTCAAATGTCAAATACTTATATGGTCTGCAGACCTTGACAGGAAAAGTATCGGGAGGTGTATTCATCAATACTAACTCCTTTTCCCACCAGGACTAGGATTTCAGGTAAAGAAGAACTTGAGCTAATTTTTAGCTAAACCCAAGATTATCCAATGCAACCGTTTAAAGTTTAAACGTTTAAAATACAACCCTAAAACAAACAGAGTGAGGTTCTAAGCGATATCAGTTTTTTATGATTTTTCCAATATTTTGTTGATAATAGAGAGAAAAATGGCCTAATGTTTGACTGACATTTGGAAGCWCAGAATTCAAGTTTTGAGGGTATTTTTTAGTTTAAACAGAGATTTTCCTAACCTTCCRTTTCTATGATTCTCAGTATGAGTTCAAGTCAAATAGGTTTTTTCTTTCATAAAGAGACATAGCTAAAAGTTAGAAGTTATATTTTATGTCAGCTCATTTTAGATTTTAATTCATAGAGGGTGCACTTACAAAAGAGTGTGGAAGAAAATACAATTTTCAAACCAACCCAAAAACATCAATTTCAAAATATCACAAAACACATCAGCACTAACAAAAGGAGGAGATTTTAAATGTGAGAGGGAAAAAAGACATGGTTTAATATTTAAAGAATCATCACAATTTATTCRTATATTGTCTTAAGTTCTCATAAGATGAGTCAACTTCCCTGGTACTTTTAGGTCTTATGATGCTGTTTTCCCTGTTCCCCTCCCCCCTTTTTTAATTTGTGACAAACTTATTGTTCTTTGGGCAAATGTCATCCAGGTCTAGCTGAGAGAAGCTGAATCATTTTTACATAAAAAAAATCGAAACAATACAAATAATAAGACTTCTTTGCAAATACAACTCAGTTTTTTCTGTATTTTTYGTGTGGGTTGCGAGTCCTGCTGCTCTTCACCCGCTTTGGGGTCTAAATGTCATGCTGACTGGCTAAAATGTACCTTATGCTTATTCTCCTTTTACGTGTTTGTATTGTGTTGGGGATTTTTTGAGCCTGGAGTGAGGCATAAGTTCACATATCTTTAGAAATATCTTAGAGGGTGGTGTGAGAGAGCAAGTGTGGCCAGCTGTACTCTGGTTAAAAATTACTGATTAATCCATCATRTAAGTATTGAAAATAAAACACAAAACAGGAATAACTTAGCAAGGCATAATTAAAAATGCAAACCCATGTACTGAAAGGAAGATCATTTCTGTACCTGCTTCTGCAGGTGACTCTTTCAACTGCCCCTTCCTCTCTGATTCTAAGGCAACTGGGGTAAACAGGAGCTCTGGATGGACCTTGCCACCCCTCCTCAAYTGTTTTCCTTCCAGAAAAAGGAGATAAAACAGGGCAGGAGTGAAAAAAATGCCACTACAAATTGTGCATGGGGCAGACAGCCATCAATCAATAGAACCTCTGCTTGTCTCAGGAGAACTCTGAATCCATCAGCCTCCCTCTGCACTGGAGCCAGAGGCATGGCTCTGCTACACACAGGAATAGGTTTCTGTAGGATCCCCCACAGCAGCTGCCAGAGACACGAGAGAGCAGCTTTGTTTCACTCCCACCATTTCCTCCTGACACAACTGGTCCTTTCCACTATCCAAGGTGGAACAAGAAGGAGTCTAAAACCTGCCAGGCACAACTATTGAGATGGCCTATGGTGGCCAAGGGCATGAATAACCCCTCAGCCTTTTCTTCTGACACCAAGAGAAATATTTATGTCAAGACTAACTGGGTTAGTGACCCTTTTCTTTGTGAGCACTCCAATCTTGGGTTCATGTCATCATTTTGTAATATCAGTCACTCGGGGTGATGGGTGATTGATGAGGAAAGAGCCAGGACTATATGGAATGAGATAATTTGGACCTTCTCAGATCTTCTAAGCTGGAACTAAAACAGTGAGACCTTTGGAAGTTATATGAAGTACTGGAATGTTGTGACCTGGTGCTTATGGGTGGGTTTCACCCCTTCATATATTCAGGAAATGCTGAGATAGCCTCAAATTGCCAAAGCTTAGCAGCTTTGACAAGTAGAAAACCTTTATTAACTAAAAAACCTGACAAATTTTTAACTCTACACAGATTCACRCCATGGTTAGCCACTGACCAGTTTAGCCCTAGGCTAAATCCTTGTCTCTCTCACAGAAGACAGGGAGGGGACAGACAGATTTCCAGAAACAAACTTKGCCTCCTACTTTTTTTAAATACTTCCTGCATCACTTATCTTCTTCAAAAATCTTCCAGTTCTCTTTCTGACACAGGAAAGATCAAGAAAGATAAAATTTTTGCAGAAGGAACTTCTAAACAAGAATTCTACATCCATGGCTGACTGGGTGATCTTAAAGGTCTCTGCCAACCTTGATGGTTCCATGATTCTATGATTCAGAAGATGACACAAGCCTCTTGAAGGTGAAGGGTCTCTGCCAATCAGCTAAATCAAATATATCTGGGAAAGCATACTGTCAGGTAGCAGAATCACAGACTAAACCCAAACAACTCTGATTTCTCACTGCTCAAGCCCTAAAAGCACATTTGTGAAAACCAATCTGTCTTGTCCTGGAACTCATAATTGTACACACCTGCTGTGAAAGCTGAATAAGCAGAGCTTTTAGGAAACAGAATCCAGGAGCACAGCTCTCCAACTGATGGAAAATTGAAATCATGAAGCATTACCCCTGCAGAAATAAATATCACAGCCAGGAAACCTGGATGAAGGCTGAAACAAAGCCTGACAGAGAGGTTATTTCAGAAATTACAGAAAGGACAGGAGTCAGTAATGACATGAGGAGACTAGAGGGCTGAGGGGATTTTTCTCTGAACCTTGCTTATTTTCTATAATGCTATTTTCCTTTAATGTACAGCAGAGCTTTTGTGTTGACAATTACTAAAACTCTGGATGAACCTTTGTGTCTAGCACTCCTCAAGGATTCTGTGGGCTCTATTAGCATACCACATTTAGAGGGGGACATRCAGAATTCACTGTACCATCCACTGAGCTGTAAGAAGCTCTCCTGAGTGTAAAACCAAAAGTTGAGTTTCCTATGTCAGGGACTTGATTAAAATAACAAGCAGAGAAAATCTCTGAATGTATTTAATCATAAAACAAACTCTTTTCTGCTTCAACAAATGTGTGTTTCATGGAAAGGGTGGATGCCTCACAAAACAAGTGGTCAGGGCTTTCTTTTAGGGTAAGTGAAAAATAGAAACACAGAAGTACCAGAAAATGAGATTTTTATCTCRGTTTTGAAGAAATAATGTTCATGAAAGCTATGAAATGAAACTTTACCCAACCACTACAGMCAAACCACATCCAGTTATCTCTTACTTGGGTGAGCCATTTCTTTGTAAAAAAATCTATTAGAAGAGTTCATAAGTTTGAATGGACATGGTTTCAAAAWGTCATATTTTTTCTTCTCTTAATCTTTCCAGGAGAACAAGAAACACCAAGTTCTAAAGAAAAACAAGCTACACATGCCTAGGAAGGATAAAACCAGCCCCTGCTTGATTAAGAGCTGAGAATATTGGCTCTGACACAGCAGAGAATCACTTCTTTTTCCTTCTCCATGTAAAACTAAAGGACTRTGTGTGCACACATACATACATTTAAAACCACAAAAAGCCACGAGGAGCAGCTGAATGTAAAAGACAGATTAACACTAATGTCCTCCTACACTAGAGAGGAAATGGGCCTAACTTTCAGCTACCTAATACTGTTTTTTCTTTCTCCTCAGACTCAGAAAAACAAATTTCCACTGCAACTTGAAAAGAATGCATCATCTGTCTACATTCAATCTTTTAGAAATATTTTCTTCAGCAACAGAATATTTGCATAACACTGTTCTCCTTGTCAGGTTCACAATAGTGGTGGGACTTATTAGACTGGCTTTGTRTTGAATATTCAACAGTAACTCACTAGTCAGATAAGCAGCCTCAYAGGAGTCAAAATGTACATGAGCTAAGAGAGATGATTTAAAATATAACCCTATCCAGATTYTGAAAACAAAACTCACTTTGTGCAGAAGATTAAAGGCTGGTGTGCAGGCAAATTGTTACCAAACCTACTCTAGTGTATTATTTGCGTACACTGAATTTTTCTGGTTTGAAACAGAGGCTGTTGGGGGCTTGCAAAGGTGTATAAACTTCCTGACAGTGTTACAACAGCTCCCCTTCTTGACCAAGACACTTTGAACAGCTCTATTATGATTGCTTTCCCCTACTATAGAGAAATAAGATACTTCACATCAACATTAAATGAAAATCTTCACAGAGACAAAAATGAGAGAAAAGGGCTCTGGATACTTTTGCTGTTGCWGTGCTTTGTCAGACACAGCTGGAAGGAACAAGTTGGCTGAATATGGCAGGATAGAGCAAATGCAAYACAACACTAACTTTCTATAAACAAAAGGATCATAACTGTGGTGGGGTTTATATATTGCGAACAAAAGGAGCCTTTAACACAGTGAAAGCCCTGGACTCCAAGGAGAGAGCCTGCCACAAAGTGGAAAACCTTATCAATCGTTAACATATCCCAGTGAAACCAGATCAGATGCCCTCTGATAGTGGCAACGCCTCCAGCAATGCCCCCAAGGAAGGAGCCACCTGGTCAGAAAAACGAGCTGAGTGAGAAGCAGGAGACTTCCCCAAAAAGRCTGGACAGAACTCAGAAGCCAAGGACTCTTCTGAGAAATAACCTGAGGAGAGTTGTAGAAACAACAACATCCTGCTGAGAGCTGAGTTCTGGGAGGAGCAAGGTCTGTGGAAAGGATGGAAGATTTACATTCTTCTCTTGAGAGAGAAATAATTCCAACTTCCTGAGGATCTGACTGCACAGTCTAAYAACATCAAAGACCTCTCCAAAGTCCAGCCTCTGCCCACAAGGTGAGGCAATGGGACTTGCTCCTCCTTCCACAGCTGTTGGTACTCCCTTGACCCAAGGGCTGTCTCTTCACAGCTCCTTCTGGCAGCCATTGCACTGGAATGGGATCAAACACACATCTGTACCCAAATCACACATTTTATCAGCCACAAAACCTCTCCAGATGGCAGGCAGTCATCTACTACCAGTAATCCATTTCTCCTCCTACTTTTCTACCACAGTAAATTGATGTCAAGYCATCCCAGCAGTCTTTTAAAAGAGAACAAGGATACACAGATGTTGKTTGTTGTTGTTGTTTTTGATAACAGACAGCCCAGGGGAAAATATTAAAAATTAAAGCCCATAGTGCTACTACAGAACAGAGCCATTTGGTTTAAAATGACATTATTTGCAAGTAGTTTCATCTCTGACAAATGGAAAATGCAGCCACTGTAGCTGCTTGCCAGGCCAGCTCACTCTGTCATACCTGCTGAGAGCTGAAGTGTTGGCAAACTTTGTTCTTGCCTTCTCACAATTCCTTCCAGCCTTGTACTGAGCAAAGTTTGTAAACATCACTCCCTCTCTCTCCCCCTTGGCATAGAAATTTTGTCTGCTCCTGGAGAATAATTTTTCTAGGTACTTATCTCAYGAATTTCTAGCTCCTGTAACCCTCTCACCTTTTCACTTTTAAATAAAATTTTAGCAATAAAGAAAGAACAAGGAAGTGTCCTGGGAACACCAGTTTCGGCAAGTAATGTTGGACCTGGTAAGCAGGTCCTTGCAGAAGTTCAAGATTCAGAAATTCTTACCAACAAGACACAAACAAAAAGCCATGCTGGACAATTTTCACAACTGGACTCATCATGGTAGCCAGTTTTCTGATCTTGTGCTCTAACACAGCAGCTACAGCAGTAGCTATGAGCTTTTAGATATTCAGCATCTCTTGATTCTTGAAATCATGTTGAGCTCCTGGACTCAAGGTCATTGGCTCAAGATGAAATAGATGCACTTTCCCACTCTTTTTTTTTTCCCCTGTGAAGTCAGAACACAAAATTCCTTTCCTCCTTGCTACCTTACGAGGTTCACATAATATCTCATGTACAAGGACCCCCAGCATCAACACATTTTTAAGTGTGTGAATGCCTGCACTAAGCCATGTCCTCCAGGGCTTTCTGATATTGAAAGACTAGCTAGGAATGTGACTATCCATCTCCTGCTTCTTCATGAATCCCTAAGCCACCAACAGGAAAAGAACTGCACGTAACAGAGGGGACTCTGCAGAGCCACCACGGTGTGTGGCACACACCTTCACAGAAGCACCAAAAGGGCAGAGGAATAAGATCCCTGAACAATTCAAAGGTCTGAATTTGAGGGTTTCACCCATAAATTCTTAGAGATTTACTCATTGTTCAGGATCCTCTCACAAGTAAATAACAAATCAAGCTGGATGGGCTTGTACCTACCAGCTTGACCTGAGACTGGGTTCTCTGCACTGGCATTTTGTGCTCCTGAGTACAGCAGAATATAATACAACACAGAATACAAGCTATAAACACACAGGCTTTCTGCAACAGCCACAAAACCAATAAAAAAAAATATGACTATATGGTCAGCCAACCCAATTCTCAGCAGTAATAAGCATGATTTAAATAAATACAGAAGTGGAATCTGCAAAAAAYACAGGAGCAGATACCTTTTTCCCCCTTTCAGTTTTGTAAAGCTAAAGATCATTACATTTCTTAGTGGAGTTTATTGAAAATAATAAATCCTGTCTCTTTTGTGGCTGACACAATGAACCTGATATTCCTATGCTGAAAATTTTTCTTTGTGCAACAGCAACAGATAATTTAGATGTCTCACCAAAACCAACCCAAACAGAGTTTGTTGACATTTACCTGCTTCATACAACCTTTTCAGTTCAGTCTGGAGAAAACAGGAGATGGGAAACCTCTCAAGAAGTTGGGGTTTTTATTTCTGCAGCAGTATTTTAGGTTGTATGTGCCACAAATTGCTAAAGGAATAAATTGCCCAGAAATTCAAGATTCAATGTAAGCAATCTCCAAACTCCAGAGAGTGATGGGAGCAGTGTTTGAAACATCAGAGCCAGAAACACTATCCCAAAAGGTCTCATTAGACCTTCTACACAGCCCAGAAAGCAGAAGGGATGCTGTGGCTGAGTCACAGAGGCAGAGCCAYGGTCAATTCACGCTTTCCAGATTGCAGCAGCAAAACATCTGAGCAGTGTCAAATTCTCATCCAGATGTATCCTGCRCTTGGGAAACCAAAGGAGCTCTCTCTCCCCTCCACTCCACCCCAAAGGGTTTGATACCAGCTGCTCCTGCTGTGCTCCTGTGGCACCTGAGCACAAATCTGATCAGCCACCCCCCCCTCCACCCACCTTGGTCCCTGCATGAGATTTTCCCTTCCAAAATTCCCAGTCTTTGTTCATCCTCTAGAAGCTTTTCAAGCATTTTAATTTTGTTTTGGTTTTTGTTTGTTTGTTTTTTTGTTTGTTTGGTTTTTTGGTTTTGTTTGTTTGTTTTTTATTTAATAGCATATACCAATAGTTGATCTTTTCTAGACAGGAGCCTTGAAATTACAACTGAAATAATTTTTAATTCAGTGTAACCTCTCGATACTTTTATGACTCTTAATATTAGAAGAGGCTTCAATAGGCTCAAATTGCTACAGAATATTCAGATTTTCAATCATTGCCAGCAGTACAAATTTCAGGTCTGCTGAATGGGTTTCAGCTGATGCAGAGTTAATTCCTTCTCAATAGCTGGTACAATGCTGTGTTTTGGACACAGAAGGAGAACAGTGTTGATAACACACTGATGTTTTGGGCTTTGCCAAGTCATGTTTATCCTAAGTCAAGGATTTTTGTGTGTGTGTGTTTGTGTATCTCATGCTTTGCCAGCAGCTGGACGAGGTGCATCAAAGAAACAAATGGGAGGGAGCATAGATGAGACAGGTGACCTGAACTGGCCCAAGGAATATTCCAGATGTTCACACCATAGAACATCATGCCCAGTAAATACATAAACAAGGGGAGGGCAATCAGGGGTCAGCATCAGGTGCTGAGCAATTGTACTGTGCATCTCTTGGTTTGGTTTTTCCTTTCCCTTATTATTAACATCATTATTATTGTATTTTACTTTTTTTTTTAACTGTTCTTATCTAAACCTACAAGTTTKACTTTTGATCCTCKYCCCCWTTCCACKGGGGTAAGGATGGACAGGGGGATTGAGCAAGCACCTGCCTGATTMATTTCCAGCTGGGCTGAAACCMCACAACAATGGGGTAAAGTTTMTTTCTAGAGGTATATTTGAAAATGAATAGATTTCATACACATTTCTGAGGAAGAAATGAGTTCTGAAGAGACTTAACCAATAACTGTAGAAAGAAGAAAAAACTCCCATTAGAGCAGTTTAGGTCAGAGAGGTGCAGGAGCACTTCATCCCTCCACTCCTACACATCTCTTATCCAGACCCTAAATTGCCTTCATTTGTGCAATCACTCAGGAGTTTGTCTTGCAGGCTCCAGTCACACCCTCCCTGCACAGAAGCATGCAAAGCACCAGGAGAAAAGGTTGCTCTCAAGGAGCTTCCATCAGTGCTGCCTTACTCAAGAAAAGGCATTTTCTGGAAAATCCAGGCAACATGTGGAAAACACACCAACGCAGTCTGGAAGTGACTAATGCACATAGATTGGTTCAAATGAGCAGCACCGACTCTGCCACCTGGTTCCAAGCACTAATGAGCCACAGTTGACAGTAGAAATCAGTATCACACATCCCATCTTTCCTACTTTTAAACCATAAGAGCCAATAAACTGTTCAGACATTTTTTTAAGCACCCTTTTGTGCTCAGGGTGTGACCTCCCTGCTCCTATGAGGRTTAAATCTCTGAGATTCTCAAGGAGAAAATCCTAGGGACTCAATAATGGCATGCATAGCTTGGAATGTGCACATCAAGTTTCCAGATTTTACTTTATTTCACAGCATTTTTTTACCTCTCCTGCTAACTCCTATAAATCACATTCTACATTGGCCAATGACATTTTGTTTAAGA
Organism: Alauda arvensis; assembly: GCA_902810485.1. Classification (NCBI taxonomy): domain Eukaryota; kingdom Metazoa; phylum Chordata; class Aves; order Passeriformes; family Alaudidae; genus Alauda; species Alauda arvensis. The sequence continues at coordinate 123,969 of CADDXX010000589.1, forward strand.
ATTGCACTCAACATGTGTTTTCTACAGGAAACATTTTCAACTTCTCAGGCTCAAGTTTTTGCTCAATCAGTTCTAAGGGTAACTCCTTGGGAGAAAAGAGGTAGAGGAATATTTATATCTTGATTAAATTTTCCCATGGCCAAAACTCGTCAAGTATTAATTCTGTGGCTCTTACAGCAGCTCAGATTTCTAAAAAATGAAATAATCAAAATAACCACTCTAAGMTCATGAAAATCCATGGTTTTGCATCTTTTAAAACACATCATATTACCCTGAATAGAAACAGACAGATAACATTTCCATAAACAATAGATTTWAAAAAAACCTATAAAATTTAATGGAGCATTTCAAATGCTTGGTTAGAAGGCATGGTTAGAAAACTAATTTTCAGACTAGCAGGCCACAAGTGGTAAACAAATTCCCAGTACAAAAATGTTTCAAATGGAAATTGCATAAAATGAATGATGCTTATTCATGGCCACAGCAGGCTGAGAAAAAAATTAATTTAAAAAGTTGTTGTCTTTTATTTTTTTCTTCAACCAAGCCCAAGCACATCTGATTTCTAAATCAATAGCTGTCTCTAGCCAAACTGAAGTGCTTGTACAACTTGAGACAGGTAATTACTTACAGGGATTGGATGAGGAACAAGCACATCAAGGGATATTGCTACGTCAATCCCTCTTCTTTTATGTTTTATTGTAGCCTTTTGGATGCTTCAGAAATCAGCACTAAGAACTGATTTTATCCTCTAGCAGCTGCAATATAAAGAAAAGCCAGAGCACTAATACACAGAAAGATATGCACAGCTGCCTTGTCAAACCATTTAGTGTCATGGTTTTGGGGCAAATCTGACAGGAAAGACAGATTTTGAGCAATTAAGATTTTTTTTTTCTTTAGAGTGATGATGCAAAATGAGCTGAGGCTCCTGTAGAGGGAATGATGAAGATGCCAGCACGAGATGTGCAAATTCCTTAACGTCAGGATGAAATACATTTGTAAGACCCTTTGCATAAGTATAGAAGGGGTAATACTGTTAATATTTCATTAAACTGTACTGRCATGATGCAGTAACAGAACACCAGMYACCCCTGCATTGAGGGAGCCCACAATGCACATTCAGCTTAACCAACAGATGGTCTGACCACCTGAMTTTTTTCCATTCCTTATTAGAAAATCTGAGGTATTGACATTTAAGTTACCCTCTTAAATTGTATGGCTTTTATTAAAACGTTTTAGCTGAAAATCTAAAATTTTCAGGTTTTGAAAACAACTTAAAATCCAAAAGATAGRTTTTGCCCCTKTTTATCAAAAGTACAATTTTCTCTRAATATTTGTGGSCATGCCTCGTGTCTTRCTAAACACATCAGCRTTTCTRTGGGGAAATCTTATTCTTTGTAGATCTAATTTGCAGTATTAAAGTTCGTGCTTTTTTAGGATTGAGAGAGCTTTTGTCTCCAAAGTCCGTTTTTGACAGAAACAATAAGAAGAAAAAAAAAAATCACATTTATTCTGCCCATTAGAAAAACAATTTCTAAAAATCATCCCCTGGGATCCTTACTGCAATAAGAGATGGTACCTGAAAATTATGTAAGTCCTAAAAGGTCTAGGCTTGAATAAGATCTGCAAGTCTTCCTCCCATTTCCTTTGTATCACCAGAAGCTCTTGGCAAGACTTTCCTCACAGAGAAGTAAGCTAAAGTATACAACCCYCCTGAGATAATGCTACTTTTTATTAAAAGATGATGTATTTTAATGAACTGGATACRTTTAGTTGCCTCTAGTATTTCCTCTGGTGTTCACTACTCTCCCAAGTGATGAGTCAAAATTTGCATTTTAACACRAGCTGAGTACTCTACTGGAAAGGCATCATTCTTACAAGCTCATAAGTAGATTTTTGTCTATTATTTAGTTTATTGAAATTTGTTACTGCCTTTAAAGTCTCCTGTTTAAGARATACACAAAGCTCCTGTTAATTGACCTAATTTACCATCTGTATTTTTGCACTCAGTTGAAGGATTACAATACTAGAGCAGAAATGTGATTATCTGCTTTRCTGGGCAATTACTCTACCTGTTTCCTGTTTTGCACTGATCTGACAGAGGTAAAAACCTCCAGAACACCTGGACACTGTGCTTTGTGATGTAGGTTTGACTAGTCAAGACCTTTTCTTACCCAGTTTCAGCCACGCAGAGCTGGGACCATCTGTTCAACTGCTTCAAGAAAACCATCAGATATGCAACCTAACAACAAAGGCAATGTTACTTTTAAGAATCCTTTAAGATAAAGTAAAAGCACCTTCCCAAAGAAAATTGTCATCTGTCCAGCAATCATTTCAAATTGGACTGGGCAGCTGTTTAAATCTTCTCTCCTTGACTTGGGAGAGGCTTTGCCCTTCCCTGCCCAGTGGCTGTGAGAGAGGGGGGAGCAAGACTCTTATCCTGGCTGCARTCACAGCTCTTTCACAGCTCTGGTTTGCATGCACAAGCCCAGCAGCACTTGCCCACCTTAAAAATTAAGGCAGGACACAAGTAGCACATGATCTAGTAAAAAAATCAAAAAACAAACAAAAAAAAAATCCCCCCCCCCAAAAAACAGCAACACAAACCCGAGCCAAAAAGAGAAACCAAACTCCAACTCTCACTTGTCTAAAGTAAAGCTTCACTTCCTGAATTGTGACAATTCAGAGCACTTTGGCTGTTACAATTGCTCATTTTTTATTTATGATATGAAAGAGGACCAATTCCAAAGCCTCCAAAACCCTTCATTTTTCTGCCGAGGTCTCACTCATTCATTATTTACAGCCAAGAATTCTCCCTTCAAGCAAGACACAYACATTTAATTTCCCTTTTTCTTTCATTCAAGACCTATTTAACTACAGCTGCAAAACAAAACACAAATACAACATTAAAAAGTACAATTTGAGTGAAACACTGAATAACTAACAGTGAATTAACTGACAATTTTTGGTTTAGGAAAAATGCTCCCTTCCTCTTCTGCTGCTYTTTTGGAGATGTTTCACTTCCAAACCTACTTAAGATAGAAAGTCTACTGAACTGAGACGTTATAATCATATTTGCTGATTGCTTTAGCAATTGTCTCCTGCAATCTTCTAAACAAGTAATTAGACTCCCACTGATGGTTTCCAGGATGGAAAAAGATGACATGAGCATCCAACAGCCATTATTTTTTTCAGTCCAGCTGTACCCACATCCCACATTCACACATTYAGGTCTGAACACATCACAGGCTGCTGTTACTGTGCAAGGCAAATAGATGATGACCTRAAGGAGCTAAGACTGCTTTTTTAGCTCTTCATATTGCCATGAATCAGAGATCTCCAAAACTGTGCATCTATGGGAGGAAAACAGAACCTCATCAGCCCAGGAGCTGTGGGTTTGTTTAATTGCTSTTTGCACCTCCCAGCTCCTCCTCAGGCCCTGCAGAGCAGCTCAGTGCAGGCTGCTGAGCTCCAAGAGAGGTCCCATGTCCTCAGGGGAAAACAAGAGGTCAAAATTCACCTGCTCTCCCTCTCTTAGGAAAGTCAGATTGATAAGGATTGTTTCTGATTGATAAAGATCCATTTACTGAATACATTTGCAAGGTGAGGTCTAAGTAACTCACAGTCTACCTTCAGAGCTGCAGTGCACATAGGCTTGGTTGTTTTTTGGTTTGGTTTTTTGGGGGATTTTTTTTTTTGTGGTGTTTTGGGAGTTTTTTCTGGGTTTATGGCTTTCTTGGGTTTTGTTTTTTTTTTTGTTTTATTGTGTTGGGTTTTTTTGTAGCTTTGTGGTGGTGTTCAGTGCACTGGGGTAGTTTTGGTGGGGGGGCTTTTTATTATTTTTAGTCTTGGATTTTTTGTTTTCATTTTGATTTTATTAAAAGAGGAACAGTTCATATACATCTCTGCAGGGAAATCCCAGGATGTACTGCCATACACAAACAAAAAGATTTATATTACTGACTGCTGTTCCCTTGGGTGAACAACACAACAGAAGTTAGCAGACCAATACCAGGATAGTTATATCAAACAGCAAGCCTGGTTGTGAAGGGTGAGGAATATCCTTGGATACTTTTTACCATCCTATCTCCATTTTGCAAGGTTCTTAACCAAAATGGCAAACACTGTTAAGTCTGAGCTTTGACCAATGTCCCCTATTACCCAGTCTAACAAACAGGACAATGTTCCAGCTCTTTCTGAGCTATGATAGAAAGCAACTTCTCAGCTCCGTTTAGACTGTAGCATAAATTAGCATAATGGTTACAACTTAATTATCTCTTATTCTTGTTGATTTACCAGTTTGTTAGCATCTAATCATCTTCTCCCATCTGCCTCTGGGGTGTTGGTGATGGCTTTGATACATTTGAACTACAGCATAGTCAAAGTTATTCCTGATCACATTTAATGATTTCCACCCCCTTCCCCATGGCAAAACACAAAACACAACCCAAAAAGGGAACTGCATGAACACAGCCAACTCGTCCCAGAAGAAGTGTGATGATCCCAGAGGTCACAATCCCTCMCTGGTCAAAGTGCAGCATCCCTGGRTCTCAYTTCTAAAGCAGCACAACACAGAGAGCACAGAGCTGGTGGCAGATGGAAAAGTGTGCTGGTGGCAAGGACTACTAATAACAAGCAGTACTGAATGTKGAAATAAATTATCAGTAGAGAGGCAGCAAAATATCCAGCACAGATGACTTTAAAGAATAATTAAAACAGTGGCTAGGAAGGTGCAGGCAATTGCTCCTGTGGTTAAGGAATGATGCTCACTTGAAATTCCTCCCTAGGCTTCCTCCCGTTCCCTCCCCCTGGACAGAAAGCCAACACTCTCCTGCAGTTCAACCCTCTCACTCTCTGGGAACATTTCTACATTTCTGCAGCCTCACCCAGCACAGCAAGGCACAGAACAGGAGTTCCCTTCCCAGGGGCTGAGGCAACCTCAGAGGGCAGATCCAGGGATTTAGGGCACATCCAGGGATGTAGGGCACTTCCATGGCTCCATGAGCAAGATTCTAAACAGAGCAGGTTTTCCTTTGTTATAGTCCTTCCCTCCCACCAGACTTGGCCTCATCCACCTCCAGCAGCTTCCCTCACAACCTCTCTTGGAAAGTTTGGCAGACMCTGTGGGCTGCCAGAGTAATTTACTAGAAAGGCAGAAGGAAATCATAAATCGGTTTCAAAACACACACAAACACAGAAGTGCATCTCCATCACACACCAGTGAAACAGTTTCAGGGCAAAAGCCACAGCTCCTCTGTGTTCCAGGCTCAGCTTGGGCAGCATTCACACATTTTTCTAGCATCATCTGAGCTTGGCAATTACTACTTTGTTCTTTGCTGTTTAGCTACAGAAATGAGTGACAGTTGCTTCACTCTCAGCACAAGCCAGTGGTAGAGGGCAAAACTCAGCCCACAGAGTGGTGAGGGACATTCCTGAAACTGAGGCCACTGTGGGGTTCTTTACCTCGTGGTTTGGCTTTACTGCATAATTTCAGAYAGCACACAGGCTGCTTGGTAGCCTATGGAATAACCTAGGCAACCAGGCAGGAGGGCCTCTCTGCTTGCCTCTTTATAAACAAATAAATGTAAGAAAAAAAATGTAATTACAACAGTGGAACCATGCTCATTGATGCAATGGAGYGTGGAGGAGGAGGAGAGAATGTCCCACTACTGAGAATAGCTTTTAAGTATATACCATGCATTCATTAACTTTGTTTACCCAGAAAAATGCCATGTAAGTCAGCAGTGGTGTAATTGGGTGCATAATACAAATACATTCTATAGTTCACAGGTAAAATGAAAAGAAKGGGGAAAATAATGTTTCACACTATGAGGTTATTTATTGTTCAGCAAAGTAGAAAACCTGATAAGAGAGACTTTTTTCATTTTTCTGACTATTTACTACTGATTTGTAAGCTTTTACTTTCCCCAAGCACAGGCCAGCTTTTACCCAGCTGTGTCCACTGAGAGCAAAACATTTCAATTTTATAATTTAAAAACAAATTGTTCTTCTAAACATAACTTAATTTTATTAAATAAGAGAAATCAAATATGATAACGTTTTCTTGACTTTTCTGGCACCAACTTATAGGAAGTCATTTCCAGTTAAACTTTCAGCTTGCTGGAAACCAGATGTCTGCGGAGCCCTGGGAAAGGACAACAGGCAATGCTCAAAAATCAGGACACTGAGCAGAGATGTCACCACCTCTATTAATATTGCTGGGAGAGAGGCTTTTGCAGCTGTGAGTGAGCTCTCTCTGCCCAGCACACCTCACTGCCACCAGGCTGTSAAACACCCCRAGCTGCTGAGCTGGTGGCTGCAYCTTGGGATTCCCCTTCCWACRCACCAACATCTGCCCCATGTGCTGGCACAACAGGAGGAGACACCTGGCACARGCTGTCCAAAGMAGCTGTGGRTATCCCATCCCTGGGAGTGTTCAAGYACAGGCTGGACAGGGCTTTCAGYAGCCTGGACCTGTGGAAGGTGTTGGACTGGGGRATCTTTGAGGTCCTTTCTGACCCAAACCATTCAGTGATTATGGTTCTGACAGCCAYGTGTTGGTCCTCTCAGAATTCCTGCACCACTTCCAATACAAGAAAAAAAACACAGCAATAAAATAATTTACATTCAGCTGACATCTAGAGATCAACCACAGGATCTCTCAGTGTCAAATGTCAGCTCTTTCACCAAGACCTTGCCTGCAGCTCCCTCTCTCATTCTTTATACACAGCTCACAGTAATAACACTACAAACAGCTAAGAGGCTTTAGCCCTGGACTGCAGTCACAGCAAATCCTGGGTGTTCTGCTCAAGCAAGAGGAAAAATTCAAAGGAAACAAATTTGAGAGAGTTTATAGCAGTATTAGCTGCCCAGGAAAYGACACCCAGTCAGAGTTCAGGTTTTTCCATTAAAATCTTACCCTAATGCTTCTTCAGAATCCCAAGCTGTATGAAAATAGAAAATTTAATTCTACACTACTCAAATGTAGAAATTAGACTTTAGTGCTGGAGCAGAGTAAATATCAAGTTTAAAACACAGAAGAAGATTTAAGTTTTTCTAATTATGAAGAAGAGCCTGAACAGTAGCAAGAAAAATATTTAAAACTCAAAACACGAGTATTGCTGTTAGCAAAAGTACTGCTACATTTTATATTTATTGAACATTCCAGTTTAAGCCTGACAAAATGTAATCTTGAGTATTATCTGAGATGTGACCAGTTTTTTAGTTTGGTTTGTTTGGGTTTTTTTAAATTCATTTAGGCTTCATTTAGGAGACTTCACATTTTTGACTGTACTTTATATTTTAATTGTGAAAAGTCAGTTCATGAGCAGGACGAAACTTTGGTCATCATCAACTTCTCAGTGCTCCAGGTATATATTCAGCTGGATGAGTTGAAACCTTATACTGTGTCACAGGAGGTTGTTTTGGCAAGGAGAAGCAGAATAAATTACTTTTGGGGTTTCAGGCTGGCAGCATCACTGACTATATAAGAAGGCAGGGTGGTTTTCTAAGACAGGGCAGTTGTTTTAAGAAAATAAACTCCTCTCTCTATGGTTTTATRCTCTTCAACAAATTTCACAAACGTTCATGATGTTGCTCAGTATAATCAAAACCTCACCAAGATTCTTAGGATTTTTAAACTAAGACAAAATTTCAATCTTATTTTAACACAAGTCAGCAACCTGTTAGCACAACGGGTCATTGACTTTTCAATACCCTTGCTCCCTGAAGCCAGGGGAAACACAAGAGACAACAGAAGGGTTTGAAATTATCTAAAAGATAACTTCAGAAAAGATTAGACAATGATTTTACAGCTCTGCAATTTACAACCATTAAAACACAAGATATTATTTAGAACTTTGTCCACCAGTAAAAGACTATTTGGATGGGGAATCATGACTTCTGCCCTAATCAAACGTGGAGATAAAGAGCTAGAGAGGAAAGGAAATCTTTGCCAAAACTGAACTTTTCCACTGGAAACTTTATCTATCTCAGAGCATATAAGTTAAAACCATTSAACAGCAGAAGATTCTGAAATTCCCCCAAAAATTACTTAAACTATTTCATTAGAGTTGTGCAATAATGTTTTTCCAGTAGAGATTTATACTTCTAGTCATAGAATGATGGTGATGTTCAAAAGCACAGTATCTTTTATTATGCAGTGGCACTATGATAAGCCTTGYATTATTAAAACTTTTTCGTCTTCAGGTACCTCAAAGGAAACTTCTTTCCATGAAAAAAATTCTATTTTTTCTGTTATGAAAATTCTGACTAGCTGTTATGACTGGATTGCTGATTTCCCACATGCCCAACACCTGCAAATTCTTAAGTCCATTATCTCCACCCTGCCTTGCTAATTAAATAACTCTCTTGCTTCTGAGGGCACAAGAGTCCTTTCTGTGCTTTGCAGCAGGGAGGCAGCACAAGCCACTAAACCTGACCAGGACTTGACCATGACCTGCTTAGACCCAAGACCAGACTATGAAGAACACCTTTTTGTGTGTGCTGACACAGCCTACCAGTGCTCTGGTTCCTGTGTTTTGGTGTTTGGACAGCAGTCAAGGACAGTGTTGGACTCCCCACTTCAGGTAAATCCCAGGTCCAGTGCAGGCAGAAAGGTACGGACAGAATCCACCCCTCAATTTTCACTTTAAAAGGAAGAATCAGCCATCCTCTGTCAGCAGCAGGGAATGGGACAGAGCTGGTTGCACAGAATGATATTTTTTGTGTTGCTTTGCAAAGGAACAGGCAGGAAGGGCACAGGTACATTACCTTCTGACACTAAAAGAATGAATGAGGAACAGGGAGCTGAAGGAATAACTCTAAAAGGGAACTTTCTTGCATGATTAGAAAGAGCCAACACTCAATGTCCAGTCCCTGTTCTATTCAGGTTGTTTTCCTGCTAGGACCACGTATTCAGACTAAAAATAAAAGTATATTTTTATTTCCCCCAACCAAAAAAACATGTTGCAACTGTTCACCCAAAATTAGTCAGCTGTGGTCATTTCTCACMAAAGAATATATTTAGAATCAGAGTGGATACTCTCCCCATCAAACAGGATGCTACAATTCAAGCAGGAATTTGTTCTTGGAAAACCCTTATGTCACACTGCTCAGGAGGTTCAGACAGCCTTGAACTCTGGGCTGCAAAGTCTGAGATGGGGGAAGTACAGATGACAATAAAACATTGTCCTGCATTTGGTACACATTAAAGCTTTGAGAAATAATCCATTTACAAGGAAGAAACCCTTCTATTTTATCATGTTGGTCAATTTTTTTTCAAATGACCATACTGTTAAAGATTTTCTACTGATATTTGATAGAAGAGAAAGTTTTATAACTAAAGAAAAAAGTAAATCACTTCCCTATTCTTCTGCTGACAATATCTCTCTGTCACTCASAAAGCCATTTTCCATTATTGCTACCATAGTAATGTAGAATCATTTTTACTCCTTGGAAAGAATATTCATCATTTATACATAACCTCTCAGTTGTTTCACTTTATCTCTTACTAAAACTGTTCCCTCCAAATCTTCATTTTTCTTAGAATTTGTGAAACTTCCATGTAATCCTTTCTTGTCCAGAAAGGCATCTATTAACTTTCTGCTCCAAAATGTCAAAGACTGAGGAAAGTTCCTCCTGAAATGAGTTTCCTCACTTCTTCAGCTCTGATCTATTAAACTGTGAGGCTCTTCACCTATGATGTCTTTCATGATCTCAGTGGCTTTAAAGTGTTCACTTCCAAGGAAAAGGAATATTGAGCTAGAAAACCATTTYATTCCTACTATGGGAACACTTTCAAAAGATCTTGTACTCACACCCTTCTGTTAGCAGCCTATTGGCCATCTTCTAATTGCACTCTCTTTTGCTRCCTTCTGTAACACCTACCTTTTCCCAAGTTTCCCCTAATTTTTGGGTTAAACCCCAAAGACTTTCYTCATAACACCTTCAAATACAAGAAACACCATTCTTTTCCAGTATTGTGTCTTACTGCAGGTAAGAACTGGGGCTCTGAACTTATTTCCACTCCTGCTGCTGACATCATATGATACATAAGTTGTGATGAATGATAACAGTTTAAAATCAGTCCAGCCTGATAGGCAAAGTCCTGTATTCTTACTATTATCCTCTGCACAGAAATAAGGTAAAAGCCTGCAACTCTGTGTCATTTGAAAGTGAAATCAGCCCTTCCCTAAACTGCTTTTATGGCATGGAAAAGGTACACACACAGTTGTCATAGCAAAGCCCCAGGTTAATCAGCTGTGTTGAGGATTTGTCCTTCCTTTGTTGCACTGATCTTCCCAAAGAGCTTTTACATTTCAGCTCGTGAAAACACACAGTATTCAACCTTTTCCAGATACCCCCTGCATGAAGAAATTGAGATTGGCATTTTTTCAAACAAAAGAAGCTCTTAACCTTCTAGCAGTTGCTTGTAACAAACTGGAGTTCAGTACTAAAGCCCCTGACAGGTTTGAAGAAGTTGCTTTATACCTAATGGTGTAAAACCTCTGTTCTCAGCAAACCTTGTTTGGGAAAACTTGAGAGCAGAATTCTCAGGTAGCACCTAAGTAGCACACAGCTTCTCACTCAGCCTCCCATCAATGGGATGGGGAAAGAATCAGAAGAGTAAAAGTAGGAAAATTCATGGGTTGAGATAAAGATACTTCAACCTGTAAAGGAAAACCCATACACAAAAGCAAAGCAAAACAAGGAATTCATTTGCTGCTTCCCATCAGCAGATGTTCAGTCATTCCAAGAGGKCAGGGCTCCATTACATGAACTGATTACTTGGGAAAATAAGTATCACTGCCAGCATCCCCCCATTCTTTTTTCCCCAGTGTATCTACTGAGCAAGGTGCCACAGGCTTTGGAATACCCCTGTGGTCAGTTGGGGTCAGCTGTCCTGGCTCTGTCCCCTCCCAGCCCCCTGTGCACCCCCAGGCTGCTCACTGGGGGAGTGGGGAACAGAAAAAGCCCTGACTCTGTGCAAGCACTGCTCAGCAGTGACAAAGACATCTTTATTATTATAACAGTTTCCAGCACAAATCCAAACCACCTCTCCATACCAGCTACTTTGAAAAGAACTCTGCCCCAGCCAAAGCCAGCACAAGGAGCTTGCATTGCCATCCTCTCTTTAGGAGCTCTTGATGGATCTTACTTTCATGGCCTTTTCAAACCAACTGTATTTCTGGCCTTCAAAACACATKCTACACAGCACACAATTATATTGCTGACACTGCCATCAAAGTTATTCTTGTTCAGACCTTCTACATTATTTCATTTGGCCTTCAAATTCTTGTCCTGACTGAAAACATCATTCACCATCTCTTTTCTGAATGACAACACTTCATTCCAAGCCCTTCACTGCACACATTCAGTTAGGGAAAGAGTCTTCCTCATGTTCATTATGTTCATAACAATTCTGTTAGTAAATAAAGTACAGTTTTGCCTGTTGCACAAACTGATTTTTTTCAAACCACCTCTCAAAATCTATCATTTGCACAATCAGTGACAGCTTAGTTACTACAAAAACCTCTGGCCAAAACTAACCAAAAGGGTTATTTTAACCACATTATCCACATAATTTTCCTTCACAAAGACCTATATTTACTTGCATAATAATGAAGAATTGCAACTTCTCCCCAAAAGGACACATTAAAATTAATAGACATACATTTTGATAATAAATAACAGCTGTTTTCCATGGGCTTGTAGTTTTAAAATTGTGATCAGTAGTCCAATAATTTTGCATTTTCATTCTTTTTGAAACCCTGGTGAACAATATAGGCAYTTAGTGGCAATATAGCCACTTAACCTTCCAAGAACTTTTTTGGTTTCCTTTTGGGAAGGGAGGAATAGTCCTTTCATCCCCATTTTTTTCCTACTYCCAGTAAGAACAGGCTGTTCTTCATCAAATCATAAAAACCTGTGTGGGAGTGAAAAAGAGCAAAATAAGGAAGAGGGAAAAGTAAATTAAAAGCAGCTAAGTATGCATACCATGGAAAAGAAAAACAATGTAAGTTTAAATGACCTTCTTGCACTCTGATGGCAACTTTTGACAAGCTTTATATAGAAATCCACCRCGCTTTGGGTTTCTGATGGATTTTCTTGTGCCAGCTCTGACTCCAGTACTTGACAAGAAGACAACCATTTGCAATGTTCCAGAAAGATTTGGTAGAAAGAGAAATATGTTGCTGTGTCCTTGTAGCACTCATAACAAAGATAAGAAGGTTTGAACAGAATCAGCCTCTAACCCCTAACAGGAAGCATCCATCTCAGCCCCAGCTCCCAGGCTGAAGCAGGAAGRTTGTGCACTGCTACTTTCACACAGATCTAACCCCATACCTTTAGATCCCTTTGACATATGTGTATACAAATATATATTCTCTCTTACTACATTTAGTTTCTTTTTCTCTCATTTTATATGCCTTATTTTCCACACAGTTCTTGGCAAAACTTGTGAGATTATGACGAAATTATTTGCAAAGCAATGGAAAGGTTGATAGGTGCTGTAGGCATCAGAAGCAGGCTCACCCATTGCTGAGATCTGGGATCCACTCAAAGAGAAATAGGATAATATATGTAAGGTGGAGAAGGTGACACCTCTCACTAACACAAAAACTGCTTCACCACAGCTCCCAAAACATACAGGAAAAAGCTGTACACAAAATAAGGAAGTTGTTCTCTAGGTGCAATTCTTACAGCTTCCCACCAGATGCAAAAGATTTCCTAACTAAGTTAACAAGGGTAAAGTTGTAGGATCTGAATCATGGGAGGAAAGTTAAAATAATTTCTCATTTATCATTCACTGGATAACAATTATGAATAGGACAAATCCTGAACTTGTTGTCTCAGCCTGGTCACTGCTGTCTTCTTACCTGTATCCCACAYCACTCCTTCAAAAGAACTGGCTTTGTCATGCTCAGATAACCTGGATGCACACTCAACATAAGGGCTTTGAGGGAATCTTCCTCTCACAGGATAGCTAGAGTGCTAGTAAGCTATAAGGGGGAAAGGATAGGGTGGAAAGAGAAGTGATTTTTTGGAGTAATGGAGGGATGGGAGGTGGCAGGAGGGGGTTTAATAGGGGTAAGCTTAGGGGTTTTAGGTGGGAAAACATAGCTGTTGGACTCCAGCATACATAAATCTGGATTAAAGTTGTTAAAACCACTCAACTGCAGACACCCATAACCACTGCTCTATTTGTGTTAGGGAGAGCATACTTTAATCTCCTTTCTCTTTAGACTAAAGGGATTATCCAACCCTATGAGCACAGCTATGTGAAAGAGAAAGGCAAGGAAGCAAAAGGAAACCTTTGGTGTTTGTTGTGTGTTCAGACCCAGAGCAGGAATTGAAGTGAGCTGTAAAGGCTTCTGGCTCACTGATCACCAGAGAAAAGGATGAACATTTAAGAGAAACAAATTATATAAGCAATATGAGTGCAAGTAAAGTGATTTGGGAAAGGGCAGCTTTCTCTCTACTCACTGCTGATGAAAGGTGGCAGCCAGCAGCTCCAGGCACTGCCTGGCAGATTTCAGAGGGCTGTGCCTTTGGAGAAACTACAAACATGTAGTGAGTGACAACAACAATCACTCAGAAGAGATCATATATTACATTTTATCAAATCAGAGTGTGCTAACTGTTCCAGAGATCAGCTCTACAATAAAAATGTCCAGAGTAATAAGAGAAATACCTCAAAAAGAGGTAGATAGACATTAAAATGACTTGTAGCACAGAAGTGTTTGCTATGGACACAAGCTGCCATGACACATTTAATGACCAAAAAAAAATTGCTATGTCAAATATCAACAATACTTCTGGTTTTAGAGGCAGCAAGAGAAGTGCTAATAACAGTGAACATACTCCAGATTTCAAGGCTGTGTGCCTTTCTTTGCATGCACACATCAGTGCTCCCATCTGAAGACAGCACTGAGCTGAGAGCAGCTGAGCCCAGCACCTTCTCCTGTTTTAGAGTGCATTCAGGGCAAMGAGGCAGGGCCAGTCAAGCATCAGGAACCAAGGGCTTGCATTCCTAGCATCAAGTCCAAAAAGCCGTTTCCAGAAATGGCCATCTATTCTTAAATAAACAGGATATACCCTTTGTAAATGCTCTGGGAAGCCAGTAAATGCACTTACGTAGCAAGACCATACACCCATTGTTTCAATGACAGTTTCTTCTTCAGTTCACTTYAAATAAAATAGAATCATTAAGGAGTTTGTTTTGGAAGGGACTTTTAAAGATCATCCAATTGCCCTGCAACAAGCAGGGMCACCTTGAACTAGATCAGGTTACTCAAAGCCCTATCCAGCCTGACCTTGAATATTTCCAGGGGCATCTACCACCTCTTTGAGTAACCTGTTCCAGTGTTTTACCACTCCCCATGTAAAAAAATTATTCCTTGTATCCAGCCTGAGTCTACTCTGTTTTAGTTCCAAGTCATTCCCCCTTGTCTTATTGCAAAGCTCCAGCTAAAAAACCTGTCCTCATCTTTCTTAAAAGCACAGTGACAGCAGCATGACTTCCTCAAGCTCAGAGAACTTCTAGAAAGGAACAGTCCAGCCAGCATCTCATCAGTGAAGGCAGAGTCTAATAAACTAATAAACACTAGTCAGGGTTTCCTCAATCACCCTGCAACACACTTATATCCTTCCCCATTTCTCTTTGCTTGGAATGAGTGAGTTTTGGGTCTTTCTGAAAATAATTCATAGAGGTCAAYTATATGTATATGTATGCTATGAGAGTACCTCAGGGAAAAAAAGAAAAAAAAAGCCAGATTTGGAATACCAGTATAGGGGAAGAGGAAAGAGTGAACACAGCTTGCAGGAAGGGTGAATGCAGGACAGCCCATGAATAATGGATGCCAAAAGGCATAAACTGGAGAACTGAGAACTCTCCTGTAAAGTTCAGCATTTTCCTTGCTTCCTTTTCCCAGCAATAAATGCTTCCTCTTCAAATATCCATTAAAATAATTTTTTTTTTCTTGTCTTGAAACCATCTCTTCAAACAGGTACTTTGCAAAACCACAATCTTAGAAAATTTTCCTCCAGGTTGGGAGCCAWGAACCAATAGTGATACTCATTGGAATGTTTCCCATTCAGTGGGCAGGCAACAGGAGCATCATGCATATCCTCATCATGGTTTCTTATTGTCTTAAACCTTAATCTCAGCAGATTTATTCTGTGTAACTATGAAAGACCATTTCTGGCACTTAATGTGCTGCTACACAAAGATGTCTGAAGGTATAAGAGCAAGGATGGTAGATTTGTTTAGTCAAAAGCACGTTAATTTTCTAATTGTCACATTCTCTCCCATACTGAGGAGCAACTTAAAGGAAAAGAAGGTGGTTCTGTGCAGGCAGCACCCAAAAATTCTCTGCATTTACCAACCAACTWAAGCAGCCATTATTCCTAATGAATRAAGTGTGTCCCTTCTCACCCTAAGAACAAGCCACCTTTCCTCTCTCGTGGTAAGGCACATTATGCCCTGTGCAGTATTTTGCAATAGCAAAATATTACTTTGCAATTTCCAATTGCTTAAGTTCAGATGCTTGGAAGGAGGAACAAACACCAAGGACCAGAGTAATCCTCTTAAAGAGGAAAATCCACTGAAATCAGCAGCTGGGCAAAGCAATTCCCTCCCATACTCTCAGCTGCAGAAAGACTCATGAACCTGCTGTCAGTGGAAAGCAATTCAGGGATCCTCCCTTTCCCTCTGTGAATCCAGCACACCTCAGATGAGCATGGCAGTGGTGTAGACAAGAGGTGCCACCCCAGCTGCTGCCAGCAGAGCCTGACCCACCTTGGTCATTGATCACCACCATACCCTGTGGCTGCTGCCTCATCCTTGGCCCTGCTGACACACCCAGCCCCAAAACCAGCTCTGCCTTGGTTCCCTGCACTCAGCCCCAAAACCAGCTCTGCCTTGGCTCCCTGCACTCAGCCCCAAAAACCAGCTCTGCCTTGGCTCCCTGCAGTGTTTCTGGGTCAGGGTGCTGGCACAGGGAACAAGGCCAGCAGGTGGGTGAGCACCTCCCCTGTTCCAAGCCCTTCTCTAACCTATGGGGAGACAGTTATTTAAAGATCTTGCTCATTGGCACAAACTCAGCAGTCCTCTCACCCACCCACCAGCATCACCACCCCAGGGCACGAGCTCTGGGATTCTGTCTGCACAGATGGAGAATTCAAGTCTTCCTTTTACCATGAGTTTCTTGGTGCAAACTCCAACTCTTTTTGGCATGTAAGAAAGGTTAGCTGCAGCTGACAGTAAAATCCTAATCATCTTGACTTACTGGAGTGAACTAAGACATGGAAAAGATTTTCAGACAAGTTTTTGTTGTTGTTCTGTAACACTCATGTCACCAGTTGTGCTAGTGACAGTCAGGATTCCCACAGCTTTTATTGGGCCTGATAGTGACAAAGTTGTGTATTTCTAAGAGYTCTAGGATCAGGAGATGCAGGATTATAAGAGTCAATTTTATGGGAGAAGGGAACATGAGTATTCAGAAGTGTTTGGGAAGAACTTTTCAACATGTTAGAACAACAAAAAAGTGAAATTAGTGACAGAGTGTGTACTTTGCATTTTATGATGTGAAAGCTTTCAGAACTGAACTGTTTATGTTTGTTTACCACGACAATGCTCTGAAAATTTCTTCAAATCCAAGTACAGAAAGAGGTCTACTTATATTGGAGTACCTTAAAAATCTCTGCAGCTTCTTGATTCTTCTCATATGGGCATGAACTCTGCTKCCCAGCTAGTGGCTGCTTTCTGTGTGCCTGATGAACACCCAGACACAGCTCACTTCCACAACTGGGCATGAGAAATAGCTCAGCCACACAGCTCTAACACAAAGTTACACCTTGAGATTCAATTCCATGTATGCCCCTATTGTCCCTGTCACACTTCAAGTGACCCCAAAAAAAAAGAAAGGGGCGGGGGGGGGAGGAAGGACATACACTTTCTTCAGTTTCTATAGAGCTCCTATTGACTTTCCTGAGCTCTGGGCCAGTCTTGATTTTACTGTCCATTTACAGACGTTTTTCACACTCTCCCCCTCTTGCCTCCAAACTTTTAGAGTGACTTTTCTTTGCTTCATCTAAACATCTAAACCCTCCTTACCYTAACACCTCTTCTGTTTCTCCAGTAAGAAAATACTGCCCTCATCCAGCCTCTTCAAAGATTCCTGCAGTTTTAGTGAGCAAGTGGTGCAGAGCAAAGACAGCTTTCCTCTTTGAAAGAAATTTTCTGACCATGATCCTCATTACCACTCAACACAAAGGTGTGATTAAAGTTAATTGCAAGCAGTACCAGGAAGAGCAGCACTTTTCTCAGTACWGAAAACTCCTCATTTCCTCCTGTAGAAATGGATTCTGTGCTCTCTGCACCTCAACACTTAACTACTTTTAGCATCCACAGGTCAATTAGTCAGATGCCTACACAGATCCAATTTCCACCCAAACACATGTTCAGCTTCTCATCAATGAACACCTCTAAAGAGAGCACAGCATAGGCTGGCTTCTGTTTGAAAACAWGCCAGTTAACTCTCAATTTAACAAGCATTAGATTCACATGGCTTTCCAGTTGTTGGCTCTTACAGAGACGCTGTCTGAACTTCAGCTGAACAGGTTTGAGTGGGATTCATCCTGCCTAACACCCTCTGAATCCTTGCTTTATTTCCAAAGCTTCAAGGAATCAGYACTAGTTTAAAATAAAGCCCTTGCACAACAGCAGGCTTGGGGTTCAGGAGCAGGTTTTTTTTTTTTCATTGTGTATTTTCTCTTCTCTTTTAGTTTGGACAATAAAAACAGCTTGTGCAAGTTACACTTTTTATCCTGTTTGATACCTTTGCCTTCAGCAGCACAGATATAATAGCTAGAAACAGTGTAATAACTTTCAGTGACATTTAAAAGCATGTTTCTGTGAGCAGTTTAAATGCTGGAAGTAGAGGTGGTTTAAAACAAATATTTTCCCTTTTCCCCAGAAAATCTTCCCAAATTGCAACAAGCATAAAAGAAATAGGCTTTACAGAAGTGTAACAGTTCCTAAATGAACAGTTATAACCACCTTCTGAATGTTTAGATGCTATAATCTTGTTTCTATAACTTTTCCTTAAACTACCAAGTAGAATTGAGGGAATAATTAYATTCCAGAAATTTTCAGTGCTGGCACCAGACTGCTGAATTTTACATGACAGCATGAAGCTTGTTATAAATTAGTRTATTTCCAAGTCCTACTGAGCTTTTCTATGAGAACAGGTAAACTTAAAAGGAATTGGTTTTTCTAAAGAGACCAAAAACATATTTATCATGAATAAATAAAATATTGGACATGTAGAGTTTGGTGCTTTTCCTCATAGACCATTCCATCAGAATTAATCTGAAAAGGTAAATGCTCCAGCACTTCACAGATGGAAGGTGCTGCTCACCCACAATTGCTCTGACCAGTGAAGAAAGCTCATCTTCCAGCCCTGATCCCATAAGAAGCATCACAGGCTTCAACAGTCAAAACTTCCAGAGAAATCTAAATTTCTCAGACAGGCACAACGATGCACTTCCAGCTGGGAAGGTATTTGCTGGCACAGCCCAGTCTAAATATTTGACTCAATCTAAATATTTGACYCAACCAAATCTACAGAGAAGTGGTGCATCAAGGTTTCAATTTGGCTTTGCCAAATCAATGCCATTCAATCCCAAAATCATTTCTTGCACAACTTCAGAACAACTGCTGACATGTTCTGCCACTCAGAAGCAGAAAGCTGAGCCAGGCCACTCAAGCAGCTGCCCACTCTGTTCTCTATGGGGTATTTCATTACCTTCATTAAACAAACACTTCCCACTCATGAATTTCATGATACAATTACATCTGTTGTATATAATGTTCTTTCATCTTCCTCTTGGATCACTGTCTCCCCAAAAACAAACCCCAAACTTAATTCTGCACTGGTGGAAACTGAAGACCACAGACAGGCAGAAACATTCTCCAGTGCTTCCAAAGGTGTTCCTGTTTGGGGACACTTGAGTTTAAAAAGCCTCTTTCATGTCTTGTGCTGGATGTACAGTGACACCAAAAGCCCCTCAGCTAAGAAGGACACACTAATGTTAAGAACAGCTTCAGGAAAGCTTCCCTTAAAGGAGCAGGAACTCCAATAGTCTTCAGATSAGCAAATTTCAGAGGAGCAAAGAGGAGTATCTGACACAATTTGAATCCCATTATCTCTAATGTCCAGTTTCCACTTTAATCTATACCCAGCTGTCTAACCTGTTGAGCAGACAGCAAAAAAATCTTAGACAATTTTAATTCAATCTACTGTCCCTTAAGGGCATTATTTAGCTGGATTTCAGGTGCTTCACTTGCAGTGGAAAGGTCAAACTCTCTAGTGATAGAATTACTTCTGGTGCATGGAGATTCACACACTTCACTGGAAAAAATTCAGTAAAGTGAAGTAGACAAAAGAACAGTTTATGCCTGGTGAGCCTAGGCTTCTGAAAATATGTGTTTCTGGTCCAGCCACTGGCAGCAGCAGGAAATTCAAATACTGACTACTCAGTAGCAGTCAAAGCTATGGTTTTTCAAGAACAGTTTGAAAGAAAGTGCTTTATCTGAATGACCAAGTTTTTGGTACAACATCCCCCTGTAATGTCTCAAGAATTTGTAGATCAAGTACCAASATCTCYTTGCTTCAGCAGTCACTGAGGCTCYACCATCTCTTCAGACATGAAGTKCCTGCCATGAWCCAGACTTTTGCAGTASCTGAGAGAGAAGCCCRGGWAGACCATGAGCCAACACCATYWGAGTTGGCTCTCACTGCATCAGTTCCTACAGATGCAGGTTAAAATTGTGGTATGCAGCAAGTACTGCAGGGCTCACAGCTTCATCTGGGAGCTGCTCACTGTTCTCTGGTTTGCCTCTGCCCCAGGAAACTCCCCCAGATGCAGAGTGCAGCAGAGCTGTGCTGACACTGAGCTGCTCCTTCCCCCAAAGGGTGTTCAAGTGGGTCGAATGCCCCAGCTTTCAGAGCGAGACACACACACTGCAAAACACAGGTTTCTGTCACCCAAAGCCTCTCATTTGGTGTCCTTCATTTCTGTGAGCCCTGCCTTGCTGCCCTGCACATATGGATCAATTTAGGTATCTGAAACACTGCCACCCTGAGACACATGCAAAATTAGCCTGAGACACCTGAGCAAAATGAGCTGTGGCAGCAGCAGCAAAGGAGTAGATGAGCAGCAGTTTACAGAGTCTCTGAACCAGCAAATTGCTGTCTGTTGAGCACTTTGTCCATGATGGATACCACAGCTTCATTAAGRAGCCACATGCTCCAGTCTTGTTTCACAGCACATCTTCTGCTTGAGCTCTAATTAACTCACATCAGTCTGCAGTTCAAACAGCTGTGGTAAATAGGGTTGTGCTCGAGTTACCACGCTTCTGCTGGTTACTGAGGCTTCCCCTCCCTTGTTAAATGCTGTTAATGCTGCCCAGCACTTTTTCTTCTCTTATTAAAATATTAGATGAGTARCCATTCAGAAGATTTGGGATCCATTACACAGCAAATGCTTAAAAATGGCTCACCAAAACCTAACTGCCACTCTCATACTCCAAATCCATGTTTTACACCTTCTGTTAATCCTTTCAGCAGTCCCCTGAAATAAATTTGAAGGTATCTAACACAACATTACCTTACAATAAGTGACAAAGAATCAGAAAAACACACTGATTTCTAGCTGCAGTCTGAGTTTTGGGTCCTTCTCTTGTGAGGAGAATCCAAGCAGGCAGACTGCTATGGCACAGATGGCCTGAACTCAAAGACAGAGCAAGAAAGTTACACAAGTTATCCACTTGAAACCCCATGACAAAGCTCTCATGCTGTTTTACCCTTCCCAGGAGCTGTAAAAAAATCAAATCCAGAAGAGGGATTTTATACTTAAGCCATCTCATCAGGGCCTCCCACAAGCAGGGGATTCTGTCTGATGATGCTCTCTTGTTTTTCAGGAAGATACAAACAAAGTGCTCCTGCTAAACATGGGAGTGAGCAATCCAGAGCAGTCTCTCATCAGTCTGTGCATTCACTCTATGGCAAAGAGCAAAGCTTCACTGTTTGTGATCTCCAGACTTCACAGTCTCATGGACATCACTGTGCTACATGCTTTCCAGAAAGTTTCCTGTGTCTTCAAGCCATAACAGAAAACCTTGCAGGACCTTTACTGGACTGCCAGTAAAACCAGGAACGTGGACAGAACATGATCCAGCTGGTCATGGGTGCATTCCTTGGTTTGCTAGGTGGGCAGTTTTGTTTCCTTTAATGTTTCMTTTCTTGGTTAATCTAAAAATCAATGAAAGTAGCTGTAGAAACAATGTATAAAATTTTGCCCATCCCTGGAGATGATGTAGCATTCTTTTATAGCAATACCAACTTACCAAATGTAATTCAACAACTCTCTCAGGCTTAGTTTCAGTACAGATATGCAGGGTTTAGCCAACCACAGTTACAGACCTTGATCTGCCACTGGATCCTGTGTAACAGGCACATTTACTTACTTTGAGATAACATTTAATAATCCCACAAATATGAGATAGGTACTTCTCAAAATTATTTCTAAATGAGCCAATGCTTCATGATAGATAATGTAATTTTCTTTACCATTTTTCTCTGGCAAAGGCAATAGAGATGCATGGTCAGAAAGGAGAGCTGTCACTCAGTATTGTATGAACATAAGAGATAAACCCTGCACGCTGCATTGACAAAAGAATGAGGTCAATATTCAAAGAACAAAACCTTAACATAGAAAGCAAGCTCATTTATTAGACAAGCAATTATTAGACCAATAARACAACTTAATGAAGTGCACTGTCCTGTGAGTGCACAATTTGCTTCTGAATTACAGGGTCTGTAGTGAGGACATGTTGTCTTAGCCCTYTCCCACCTATTGAGCAATGTTGTACACAGCTCTGATGCTCTACAAAGGAATAAATAAGGATGGTAAATCTATCTGAAAAGAAATTAACTCTATCCCAGCTGAAACCAGGACAATGTCCTTTCCTATCCTTGCCAAGATGAAGAGAGCAGGGCAAATAAAGCTTTTTATTCTGCATCCCCCCAACCCCAAACACCTGCCATCCACTTGGTTGTCACTCCAACAGAGGCTGTACCTGTGTCAAGAAAAAAAGGAAACACAGAAGACCTTATGTTAACCAACCTGAAAACTGKAATTCACCTACTTGGATGTTTGATTGTCCAGTTCCTTCTCACTGTGTAGAAGTGTTTAGAAAAAAAGCTGCATTAGATGGGAATAATTTAGTTTATTAAAGAAAATGAGCATTCAGAATCAGATCAGGAGTGAAATGCTAGCTTTCATCTCTGATTACTAAAAGAGCTCAGAAAAGCACATATCTACATTAATGCCCAGAGATGATGTTTGCCAGTGATTGGTGTAATGATGGTGGGGAATAGGCACTAACCTACACTCCTACAGAGGAATCAATAATAATGTGCAAAATTATCATAATAGCATTGCTGCAAATACCTGGAACCTTCACAGTTCCTCTGCAAGTTTACACAGAGAAACTATGGGTTATGGCACAGAAGAAGCTAATTTACATCAGGTAGAGTACACAGAAATAAAAGCCTTTTTCCCCCAAGAATATCGTCTGCATAGGCTCTACACTTCCATTTAGTTGCCTTTACAAGAATCTTAAAATGCTGAAAATTGAAGTAGGACATGATGTTTTATAAGACCAAAGCATTTTGTTCAAATGCCTTTTAATTATCTTTTTTTAAAAGCTCAAAGGTCATTTTGGGGAAAAACCAAAAAGGGGCTGAATCTTCCCAACAGAAGTTCACTGCTTCACTTCACTGAACGGGTTTCTCYGTTTTGTTTTCCTCAGAATAGCATCTAGCTATTAAAGTAAAAGATTAAAGTAACACTTTGGAAGTCATTGGGATTTTTCTTTATTTCCCCACAGGAATTTTAACAACATTTCTTCAAGAAGTATCAGCCTGAACACCTTCTGTGCCAACTACAGAGTCATCCCTTGTCTTTTTACCGGAGTCTCAAAGCACACCACARCTACTGAGAGTACACCACTTTACCAAAACAACCACAGAACTAATGATATAAACTGCAGGAACTAGAAACTGAATCCAGATGTCCTCGATTTTGCTTGTAATAATTCCTCTGTTTTCCTTCACATCTGAGGGGTTTTTTCTCATCATGACTAGTACTGCAGTCCTACCATCTTCTCTTTAAAGCTGCCATATGTGAGAGAAGAGGTTCCAGGATCAGGCATCGCTTTTAGCAGTCCAGGGAGGACTCCAACTACTCTTTGCAGCTACCTTAGAGCACAGGTTAGAGGTTGGAGTCCAGAAAAGCAGTAGAGTTGAGGCAACACAAATATTTTGGCATAAAGTCTCAACAGCTGAACATCTTGAAGCTGCTGCATCTCACATCAACCAATAAATGCAGCATGGGCTGACAGCCTCAAGTAACAGAACAAAGCACAAAACACCTCATCTGCTTCCCTAAAAAGCTGCAGTAGGACTACAGCTTCAGAAATATCTTTCAAGGCCCACACACATCACATGTCTTCTGGGGATTACTGCTAGAATTAAGAACTTGAGCTCATGGTCAAAGGCACAACACCTTTCAGATCTAGAGGGGGCAAAGAAAGTTCATGATGCTTCTGCCAAGCCTGAGCATATTCCACTTCAGAGCTCCAATGTCAGCACAGAAAGTGAAGTCAGTGATCCTGATGCCACCTGTTCTTGTCAGTTTTGAGACCTTTGGTGCTCAGCAACTTAGCCAATTTTGTACAAAAAACCTGACTTTTCTGCTACTACGAGCTCACGATGCCTAAAAGGAATGTTCCCCCAAAACACTTCTGACAGCACAGACATTTCATAATTGTTTCCAATTTGGGAGTAAAACTGACTGAAGAGGTCCATTGCCATTCTCTTCCTGCAAAAACTGATGGGAAATGTCTAATTCAGTGTTGTTCTGCCTCTGTTCCAGATACCATTCACGTGACCCCTGTCTGTCACATCAAATAGTGATGTCTTCTACAGCTCTGAACACTTGAACTGAGTGTGGACATGTGTGGCCAAAGTGAGGAGGGAAAAAGCCCAAGGGTGCCATAACCTTTAGCTCATTATTGTTAAAACATCATGACAATGAGTAGTGAAAGCCCCACAAGAGATGGGGCTTCCAAATAAAAGGTGCACTGATGCAGGGAGCTCGAGGCTGACTCCAGCTGACCTGGACACAGATTGGGAAGCAGCAGGCTAATGTTTCCTCTGCAGCCAACACATGGACATCCTCTCACCACTGCCAGAGAAGCAATTTGGCAGGCTACCTTTACCATGCATTTGTTACCATCTGCCACCTGCAGATCATCCCTCCCGTTTACAACACTCTGATGCTCACTAAAAGTTTTCCTAGTCCTGAACAACACTGCTGCTACCAGAGGTTTGAGCTAAATTAGCTCACTTTGCTCCATTCAGCCCCCACTGAGAGCCCCACCATCTGTGGASATGRCAGCTGCTCCAGGACCACTGGTAGGGATGAGCTGAGTTTGAATCACTRAGGAAAAATACTTCCTTACATGCTGCAGAAYAAGGAAGTTACAGAGCTYTGGGTAGTTAACCATCATCTATTCTATTTTCAATATCACAACTCAYAYCTCCTCTTCTAATACACTCACAATTAATTTGGCCTCCACTGAAACACARTTCTCTTAATGGTCCTCATTCCATCTCCTGACATTATTAGAATTCATCTTTATAAGAAAAGCACGAGCCTTTCTGACAAAACTTTTCCAAAGGGTGGTGATTTTGATCACCAAACTCCACCAATATATTAATGCTTACATTACAGGCTAAATATTAAAAACACCTCCTCCCAAATCCTCTCTAGTTGGCTTACTACTGGCAATAAAATGAGAGTAGGGGGGCCAGTGATTCAAAACTGCAAAGATTCAGAAAGAATCTAAGCTTATAACCCTTTAAAAACCTCCTAGGAAATGAATGAGCAGTCAACTAAATTGTGCTAGAACAAAATTCTAACAGTAAATACAGAAGCTATATGACAGRGAGGTCTCAGCTGCAGGAAAATAAGCCTTGCTCTGTTATTCCATGCTTTTATCAATCATCTTCACACTGCTCTGCAGTTCCTCCACTTGCACAGGGCTTTAAACTCAAGCCCACCTCAAAGACTCTATGGGAAGGTTGAGCACCTTGTGTTTTAAGCTTTGACTTGACACAGCTTCCAACAAGACTGGAAACATTTTAATGCACTTGGTATTCTTTTGGTAGCTGTGACACATTGACATGTGGGTACATAGAAGCCTTTTGCCTTTTTACATAATGAAAGTTCACAGGAGCCACTTAAGCAGAGAGAAAAGAAGGTAATATTGGTTAAAGAACACTATCCTACCTTGCAGTTCCATCACAGCTGCCAAAATTTTCTCTTTCACCTATCCCTCCACCAGTTCCCTAAGTCTAATAGGATACTTTGTCTCCCCAGGTCAATAGTACTGCTTTGCACATGTCTTTAAACCTTGACAAAAACAATCTTTAAAGAGCTTTGAACACAGACTCACTTTCTCTCCAGCTTCTCCCTGCCCAGCTGTTAGGAGCATTGTGTATTTTAAATCCTGAAGGCACAACTCTCACCCCTGGAAGAGGGGGCAACATGACACAGTATGAAACAGGCACTGAAATCCTGATTCCCTCTTACTGCCCACTTTTATGGAGAAGTTAGGCAAGAAACCAACTTCTTGACTTGGGTCCAAGAACTTTCCCTAATAGYAGATCAAAGGTTTATGAAGTTCAGTTCATGGTTTCCATAAACAGCAAGATGACACATTCTAGGAAGCTATTTTGTGGTAAAGACAAGCCTTTGGAAAGCCAGAAATTTCAAATCACAGGAGGATATTTTGTTCAGTAAGAACATTGCCACTGATCTGAGGAACAATGCCATTTCTAGGTCACCTGTGAGAAGCAGCTGGTGAACATCAGAAAAAAGTTCCTCAAAGCACTTYTGGGTTCTCTTTATCCATTGTTTCCAAGAGAGTGGTCAGATTCAGCTTCCTGATGTGCTCTTATAGCAGACACTTTTCCACAATTGAGGCTTACCAGGCACATTCTGAACATCAAGAAGATGACAGAACTAGAATACCCCTGTGTCTGCAACAGAGACTCTCAATTATCTATAAACATTCATAGCACAATTCTGGTAATTAGTTTCAAAAAGTTACAACATAGCTGTAGATGTTCCAGGAAGAGATGTAGGGAGCCAGAACTGCCAGATGGATTATTTTCTGCAAGTTATTCAGCATACCATCACAGAAAATTCAGATAAAATGTAACACAATAGGACAGTATAACAATTATTCTAAATCTCTGTGTAGTTKAGAAGAAATTACTTCCCTTTTGTAACTCTTGTGAGCCATCAGCATGCTTCTATAACTGAAATATGTTARATTTACTTTTTACTTGTGTAGCAAAGTCTATCAGACAGTTTTTTTCAGAACAAAGCAGAAAAAAGTTKCAGAACTTTAAGGCTTATTCAGTCCTCAGGGGTTAGAAAATTTATGTTCTCATTCTACGTATAAAAAATTTTTTTAATGGCCTTTACCTACTAAGCAAATGAGATGGGAATGTGGTTTTACATGCTGGAACAGCYACATGATACACCCAAATCTACCACTGAAAGTCACATCAAACTCATCAGTTCCCAAAATGAATGGATATTTTTAATCCAGTGTAGTTCCTTGTACCTCCAGACAGAACTTACCATTTTTCCCTCTGACCCCACAGTGCTACAATACATTTTTAAGAGCCTAGAAAAAAAATGAAGTTTTTGAAAAAAAGTCAAGTGCAAACCTAAAGTACWGCAGTGTGGATTAGGTGATATACTTTGGGATAACAGCAAAAGACTACCTCAGTAACTCCTTTTGGTGTGGTTTAAATCTAGTATTATACAGGGTACCAACAGCCAACTCATCTCCTGCCTTGATTTGTCCTCAGATAAAAGGATAAAATGACCTTATTTGTGCTGAACAGATCCCTAGTTACTAATTTCAGATGGAATTCCACCATAATAGAACTGAACCCCAGACTGCTACCACTGATCGTCCATTTAATCCAACTCTGAGCATGCTGACTKTCACAGCAGCAAGAGCTGCTACAAAGCCCTTTAAGAGTCAATGCTTCTTCCTATATTAATTTGATAGGTATCTAAATTGCATAACTAATTCAGATTCTTTCCATAATCTGTGGAAATAGAAAACACATCTTCAGTGAAATTTGTTCCACTCCAAGTATCTCTGGAGTTGTCACTTGGTCTCCATTGAATACAGAGGGACCTTGGGTGCTAAGTCCAAATAAAGTAGACCCCAATATCTGAAGTTTATTGATATTTCATTAGTGGTGCAATTACATTAAAACTGATTTTATCTTCCAGTATGAAAGTAGTTGCCTTGGCATACACAGGCAATGTGTATAAAAATTATTTAATTCATATAGCTGTTACTGGGTATATTAACAACAAATAGCCAAAGAGGGGGAAAAACCTCCCAACTCAAAAAAAAACAAAAGCATTATTATACTCTAAAAATCATCTCTGTTTCATGTCTCTGAAGGCTGACATTACATTGCCTCCCTACAGTTTTCCCAATTTGCATGCTGCTAATGAGAAATTGCAAGCCATTTCTTTTACTGGGCTCCTAATGAACCTGATTTGTTTCAGTCTGCAGCCTCAATACAATTTTATCCCAAACACTGAATGTCAAGTGCCACTCCCATCCCTCACCTGTGCTTCTAAAAACCTAGTCAACTCATCCTCTGGGAGAAAGGAAAATGCTAACAACCAAAATTACAAATACTTCATTGTCCTATTACAATATGCTTATTTACATAAATGCCCTCTATTCATCTTATTAGATCAGCCTGACAAAAACAGAATTTGCATTTAAATAGTRTGCCTATAATTGACATCAAGTACCTGCACTTATTTTCATACYCTTATATCCACATATAAGAGGCAGGGAAAAGCTTTTTCTACTCAGAGAACAAAGGCTGAAGATGAGATAATAAGCAGAGCAATTTCTCAAATTTTATTTTTTGAGTTCTCCATGGACCCTTCACTTTCCCCCCTCTATAAAGTGTGATAGWGGAAGAAACAGCAGAGAAAAATCAGACTTGATGTAGTCAAGGAGAAATTGAATCAGCTTGGATGATGTAACAGTCACTTTTAGATAGCATCTCTGAGTAGAAACATCCCAGACAAAAGACATTGCAAATTGCTTTTGTTTGTGGGGTTTGCATTTCTTTTTCTAACCAGGACAACTGAACATAGGTCCAAAGTGAAAAGGTTTTATTGTCAGTCTAGAAGGAAAGGTTGTCACTTCAGAACCCAAAGAACGCTGCACAAAGTCCCTGGAAATTCTTTCAGTACCCTCTGCTGCAGAAAGGGAGCAGGATTGCACCTGGGGGACAAGGTGGGAGAAGTGGTGGTCCTGTTCTCCACAGGGGAGAGGGGCCAAGGAGTGAGAAGTGGCACAGGAAAGAACTAAACCCCACCTGGGACAGTTCATAGAGCAGATTRATGCCTCCAGGCAGCAATGCCCTCTCTGAACAGCAGCTGACTGGAGATAGCAGCCCACTACCTGAAACCATCCCATACACATACACAGCACTTAGAAACTGCTTTATCATCTCAAAAGGAAGCCCAAACTCAGAATGAATTACTGAAAGCTTCATTTCCTGAGGTTCTGATCCAAAACAATCATTGCTTGGATGAAAGAATACAATAATTAGGGGACACTGATTATGGTTTTATTTGGTGTCCTCGACACTGTGGTTCTCTTCTCCATTGCATTTCTCCTCCATAAAGCCACAGAAATRTGTCACTGCTACATGACAAAGCTCCTAAATGAAACATGTAAATGAGATGATTTGTTAAATCCGAGAAAGGGAACAAATCGTAGCAACATTCAGAGGATAAAAGCTTACAGCAGAGTCATATGAACACAGCTSAACTGCTTCAGCTACAGCAGCATTCAAGGCAATGACCAGAAAGCAGCAGAAAGCTCACACAGGACAWCCCACTTCAGGCAACAGGATGGCAACTCCCTTCCCCTAAAGGGAATTATSCAGTTATGGGCTGCAAGAGTTCCACAAGACAGGGAAGGGTCAGGCACTCCCAACTGCTCCTAYTGTGACTTCAAGTCAAAATAGATTTTAAACATTTCCTAAGTCTTTGGGGTGGAAAAGGAAACTCAGAGCAGAGAGTTCAGAGGCTGACACAGATGGAGTGATGTTTATGGCCTTTACAAAACCCTCCTTTRTGCCAGCCTCAGTGCCACATTAGCACAGGTTTGTTGAGCTCAGCTAGTGTGATCTATTTGCTCAAATATTTCGTGGCTCAAGAAAAAAGTCTCCATGACATTTAAATAGATCCAGCTCACTCCTTGCAATATCAGCAGCACATGTTTTGTGTTTGATTTCTCCCTTTTGTAAATACCAATAATTAAGAGAAAGAGCACTTTTGGAAAAGAAAAGCAAGAAAAAAAATCACAACCTCATGCAGAAAAAAATGTTACCAGATATCCTCCAAAGCTAACATTCATAGTTTTTGCAAGGCATTTTTTAATTAATCAAATTCAGACAAATAAAATACTTGCAAGAATYAGCCCTCATCTTTCAGCTGCTTTGTCAAGCCAAACAGCATCCTTGTGCCCCAGCACAGCTTTAGTCTGGAGCACTGTGCAAGTTATATCAGTATTTCCCAAAAACCTGTGCATTTTGTTATTCCAGCATCTGTTTCTTCTTGATATTGTTTCAGYGCAGTCTTGAACATCACTTATTTTAGAATATTATTTTCATTTTCTTCATTTGGCTCTGTCACCACTGCAGAATTCCATGAGGTGCTCACCATGCATCCAGAAGTGCTGTTTAATTACTTGCCTTCAGCACTGCAAGATGCTCACATGATCAGAGGCAGGAGYTCCAGAAGTCACAGGAAGAAGCAATTTTCTGATATTTTGGTTGAAATTTAAAGAACAATAACATCTAGGACAGCTACAGAAGTGAGCTGTGCCGACCAACTCGGTGTCCATTTCACAGGCTCAGGAGAGTTTGCAGGCTAAAGGATAATAATTATGGTTTGTACAGTTTTTCCTAATTTCTACTCCAGGTATTTTTATCCTCAATGACAGTTTCTGCTGATGCATATCAATACAGAAATAGCAGGCTAGAAGCTACTACAGGCTCCTCTCAAACAACTACCTGCAAGCAAGGGACAGTTTGGATATTTCCCCCCTTCCCCTTTTAAATAGTCAGGCGGCAAAAGAATCCTCATGCAGGCCTGGAGATGCTGTCCCAGCTAAGCCAAGAGGAAAAGTTCAGATAGAATTGGAACATTGCCACTCTGCAATGCTGTTTTCACCTTAGAGCAACTGGAGAAGCCACCTCCTAAACATAATTTAGGAGGATCATATCATCCCACACAGGGCCAAGTCTGCAATTACATCTTTCCTGTCTAAGGGGCACAAGTGCATCCTCCAGCAGGCAGCAGCACGTGTGAGGCAGGAGGAGCAGTGGTGCACCTCAGGCTGCCTCAGTCACTCTTTTACTGCACAGTTTGTCCCTGCCTGGTCAGCAGTATGATTTGGGCAGCAATTTGTCAACCCACTTACCTGGGCCTTCATTCAGCACAACACCAGAGCACACAGCTCTTGCTATTTTAAGGCCAAGCACAATGACAGTGATGGACTGCAGCTGAACTCAGCATTGCAACTGCTTTTGGTGAAATCAGGGCTGGAGAGGCCATCCATGGAACACACAGTGCTGATCARACATCTGCACACTCCCTGATTGTTCCTTGAACATCAAATTCACCAGCATCAATCAATTYCTCCCAGTAAAACCCAATCCTTGAGCCCACTCTGCTGCTGACACTGCCAGCCTGAAGCACATTGGGAAGGCATTAGTCTCTGCCTGTTGTCYTCCCTGCTGCCACTAACACCAGGAAGAAATTCACTTTAGCAGACAGAGCAACCAGGACAATTATTACTTCAGTCAGGGAAAGCACAGTATTATGCTTTCCAACCCTATTATGAAGGAACTCTGAAGCCTTAGAAAAGTCATTATTGATGGACCTGAATAAGTTTGTAAATCTATTATACTGCATATCACCTAGACAACTTGTTTTCTTAGGTTCTGACTTGCATAATCAGTGAAAAACTGGGGCGGGGGGATCTGGAGGGAGAAAAAGCCTTTTCTGCCTACTAATTAAATCATAAATAATAGCARAGAACACAAGATATCCATTTTCTGTATAGAATCAAATCCCCAGGGGTTGACTGCCTCCTTCACTAACCCATCAAACTTCACACAGGCAGAGCACAGTTTCTCATTAATTGGTTTGAGTTTTTTGATGAAAGAAAATCTTTGAAAACAATATATTTAAATGAAGCAGTATTAAAATTACTTGTTTTGATAATGTTTGACTAACAAAGCTGTTTTAAAATATTTATTTCGAGCTTCATGATGAATTTGCCTACAAAGAAATGACAATGTTTCAAACCTGGTGATTTAATTATTCCATCTTACAAAATAAAGACTTTTTTAATAATACTGCCTTATCCTAGCTCGTGATGGATGTAGYAATTCAGGAGAGGTACATTTTACACACWCACAAAAATAATAATAAATCTTAATAATCAAAATAAATCTGAGTTTCCCCTTGTGAGCATGGTTGTGASTAGAAGTCAGTCCAGGGTTTGAGTGGCAGATGATAATGACTTTTCCTTCCCACACTTTGTTGGGAAAGAGTGACAGSTACTGAGCCTCACAAATCTCTCTTGGACAGGACAGTGCATTATCCCACAAGACAACAGCAATTCTCCACCCAGCTCAGAGAGAAACTGATGCACTGCTGGTTTATCTAAYTCCTTAACTTTTCTGTCTTTTCATTTATTTCAGCAACTGATATAATACCACCTAAAATGGATTCCACATCAACTTTTACTGAGTCACTTTCTCCTTGTTTCCCTGCTAAGGCATTTCTTCCTCACTCATTGCAAACTCAAACATCTCTCCACAAACAATTCAATTTCCAGGGGAGCAAGAAATGGGGGAGGCAAAAAAAAAAAAAAAAAAAAGGAGACAGGAAGAGATGTTTGCAGAAGTTGTCTCCAAAATCAATTTGAGCAGTGCTTCATCTCCTCTCCACTCCCACTGTGTTATATCCCAAGAGTCTCACTTAAACTGTAACTAATGAGCAAAACCAACAAGCTCAGCCACAAGGCAACACCTGCAGCACAGCCTCTGCTGTGGTACCAGGTGGCCAAGCTCAGCACTCCCCAAGGCCATCCTCACAGCTCCAGAAGAAACCACAGTCTCCCTTTCCAATTTATTTCTTGCCAGTCAAAGCCTAAGGCCTGTATTTAAATGCTGTACTCTGGATTTACACACAGATGAAATCCCACCAACTCCAGAGGCAGCTGCTTCATTGCAAGCTGAATGGAAATCACCATGGCAGCAGCTGACAAGTGATGAGTCCATCCCAGCTGGGAGAAGGAAAAGGTCTCTGACTAAACCAAACTGCTACATGAAACAGAGGCAGGGTCAGCAAAGTGGGGAAAAGTGGGTTTGRCAGGAAAAATGGAACTGATTCTGTCAGTAAGAAGTGGGGAACCTTCCTGATGACAGAGGGATCACAAGAGCTTGGTTCAAATCCTGGGCACAGCTTAACACAAGGGCMTCTCCAAATCCTCATCATGGAGGCTCCATCAGAATGTGTGCACGTTTCCTTAGCTTGGCTCAGGTCTTGGTGAGTCCAGAGGAAACCCCAAAACACAGCAGGAAATGTAGCCCTCGTACAGAAGCAGCCCAAAGTCACATTAAATTGCAGCTAAAGGGCAAYTCCACAGCAACATGGAAACCAATARRTTTCAMTATTTATTTATAAATAGAAGTTATATTTTTTAAATTGTATTTATTTTAGCATTACCGGAGCACTAAATGTGCTTAAAGATACTGTTACAAATGTAAGGCATGCAGTCACAGCAGTCTTTACCTACAAGTTTACTATTTGAAAACCATAGGAACTCAGTCCAAAAGCCAACAAGAGAACACTTCATAACAGTGCTAGAAAATAAGACAAGTGTAAGAATCACCTAGGCCTTCCTTGGAATCAGCACACTTCAGAGSAGTCAGAAATAAATCAGATTAGAAACTCAAGACCTGTGCCGGACCTAGTAATAAATGGTATTTAGCAAAGACCTCCAAAAAACTCAACACAACAGCAAAAAAGACCAAAAACCCCAACACAACAACAAAAGAAACCCCAAACCAACAAAAACAAACAACAAAATCAATATAAACAAAAAGTGCCAAACAAACAGGCCCGAACAAACTAAAAATGAAAACTCTCCCTGAATATTTGTCTTCAAGGTAGAGGATAAAAGGAAAAAGCTCTCAACTTWTTTTCTGAACTTTGATTTAAAAGGTCTTAGACAATCAGGCTCCCCCTGAAGTGGTCTGTTATTTAGCACTTCCATCAGGTTACACAAATCCTCAGCCCAGTGTTTCTGATGAYAATTCTGCTCTGCCACTCACAAGAAAAGCCAAAGTACCAAAATAACCAGACATTCTCTAAGTGTCAAAAAGTGCTGTGGATCAGGAAGAAGGCAAATACTCAGACTTTATTCACAACCCTCTGCCCCAACAGCAATTTTAATAAGGATGAAGAACAGAAATATTTTTCTCCTGTTAAATAGGAAAACAAGTAACAGAAATAACTTCTTAAAATCAYGCTTTTAAATTTCTTCAACTTTTCAGCTTTTCCTTTTTAGAATCCAKCCAGSAGTTCAAGGAAAGAACTCTCTGTTCCTACAGTGAGCTACACTGCTGAGTGAGACCAAAACAGACCTGAAGAGCTCTGGAGCACCAACTCAAGCATGTTCTGTTTATTCCTCCTGGAGAAAGTAAGTGTGCTTGCCTGCCTTGTGAGCTGATACTAAGGAACTTTGCAGGCTTCTGCCATGTGCTGCTGCTTTCACAGAAGAGCAGAGCAGTGGAGGGGCAGCTCAGTGGTACAGGATGCTGCTGTGGCTCTTTCTGGGCTGGGGCAGGAGCCCAGCAGCAGCATCCTGGGGGAGAAAGATKGGAGGAGCCTGGGTGAACAAGATGAACAAAAGAAGGGAGCACATGGAGGTCTTGGAAGTAGGAAAACAAGCACACAAAATGTGCAAAGTAGAAATCACTGGGGTGCAGGACACAGGAACAAAAATGCCTGCAGCAGCAGCAGAGCCAAATGCAGGTCCTTCAATGTGCTGAGAGAGCAGTGCCAGTCATCACAGAAAACAGACAAACCCTAAAGGGCAAGATACAGATGTCTCCAGGAGTGTTGTAGCACTGCACAGCACTCACTTCACACAAGAACTTTTTTGTCAGCTCACAAAACAAGACGGTCCTCTTGCTCTTATTTTAAGAGATYCTGCTGTACCAGACCCTACTCAGTTTTTCTCCAGACATTTTTCTTCATCTTCAAAACTGACATGGCTCAATCAAGAAACACCTTGTATCAGCATCACTTTTGTTTTTGCAGTACTCTGTGCAAACACATGTCAGTCCCCATGTGTTCTGCCTGGGGTATGGGGATGTGCTCTCCCAAACCTGGCCCAAGGCCTGGCCACAGCCTTACTTATCTTTCTGTGTCTGACAGCTCCAGTTAAAGAGKAGTTTAATGTCAGGAAAATGGAAAGCACCTGGGAAGAAACTCAGCCTCTGTGACCTCTGCTCTRTAGACTCCCAGGATATTCCATGATGAAAAGAAATACTCTTTTACCACAGTTTTACTCAACAGCAACATTAGCAGGCTACTGCCTTTGCAAAAAGAGTGGCCTCAGGACTTGGATGCTCTGTCTAGCTTGCAACTCAGTAGGGTTTTTTTGTGACACAATAAAAAAGAACAGTTTGTATTTAATAAAAAACAAATTAATTTGACCTAACAAGCTAAGGACTGTTCAGGTTTAGGGCTCAAGGYATTCCTTCTAGGGAAAAATATGTTGATGTTACCAAGTGTCCCTRGAAATTATGTCAAGATTTTACTGATTAATATAGACAGAAATCATTCCCAGCTCAGGAAATTCTCTGGGCTGAAAACCAGAGAGGACAGGGGGACACTGGAGGCAATTCATTCCTCTTCCCTGAGCATTCACTTTGCTAGAGTCAGTATGTGCCAGAGGGACCCTTAAAACTGCCACTATTGATCAGTGCCTGGCATGACAGATCCAATGCAGCTCAGAGAAATTCACTTAGGTTTGTCCACCTGAAAAGTCCTGTAACATGGACAGAAACAAATGCCACCTTACCAGGTGACACTGGAGATGAGCTTCCAGAAAGAAGATGCCTTTCCCATGGCATTTTGTGTTAAAAACTAAGGGGCCCCATGTTTGGGGGATTTAAGGGAAGCAGAAAAGGAGCAATGAAGCAATAAATAAATAAATAAATAAATAAATAAGCCTTCACTGTGACCTGCAGAGCCCTCCTGCTCAGACAGCTGAAAGTGAGGATCTCCACAGAGTGGAATTTTACCTGCAGGCACCATCAGCCCTGCCCTCCCTTCCATACAACAGCTCCTTTGGATCCAGGGCCATGCAATTACAGGCCCTGGCTGGACACAGACTGGCTGCATCAGGAGCAGCATGGAAACATCATCAGTGAGAGCCAGAGCACACCAGGAAGCCCACAGCTCTGCTCAAGACAAAGGAAAATCTACAGCCCAGTGTCCTCAGTCAAAACCCACAAAGGTGAGCCAAAGCAACACTCCCCTAGGAAGTCCTGCAAACTGGAGGGGGTTRTTGCCTCCAGAAGGGCAGGAGGCTTGAGATTGCATCTTGGGATTGTAAAAAACTTGCTATGGAGCATTCAGGTGAAGGACTCTGGAAGCCACCCTTAAGAAAGGGGATGCAAGAAAAGCTTCAGGAGGGAAATTCATCTCTTATTAGACATCAGAGAGCCATAGAAACGCACCTCAGGCTGCTCTGGGAATCAGCAGAGTTCACCTTAGCTCTTCCCTCMTATCAGTAAGAAAATTCTAGCAGAAAAATATAATCTAAGACTTTGCCTGGGAAGTAGTCAAATTGGAAGAAGTAAATGAAAGCATCAAGTGTCACAGTCTGACCTCAAACACTGGGGATATGAAAATATTTGTTTTGTAGAAGCACTATTATACATTTCAAGATTTTCAGAGTTATTTACCCCAAATCCTTTCTTTACATGTACTCACATAATAATTACATCTCAATACTGTGTGGAAAAATGCAGGTATTTTACCATTTTCTGTGTGCATAATTACAAATTATTTCTATGCCAAAATGGCAGCTGTGGATATGAATGCAATGTTTCAGCATTAARTTCAATATCAGCAGGCAGGAGAGCAATTAGTGAATGGGCATGCAGAGTTTTATTAAGAGGATGAAAGCATTAATTATTATTTCTTATATTTTAAATTGCTGTAATAGGCAGAGTCCTCCCAGAGTACAT
Organism: Alauda arvensis; assembly: GCA_902810485.1. Lineage (NCBI taxonomy): Eukaryota > Metazoa > Chordata > Aves > Passeriformes > Alaudidae > Alauda > Alauda arvensis. Next base: position 160,511 of record CADDXX010000589.1, read on the forward strand.
CTAAAGATTTATTTCTATTCAGGTATTGTTTTATACATGGAAATTCAGGCTTGAAATTAGATGTTGCCCAGGGAATTGGTAATGGCTATTATTCCCAATTTTTTTCCTTGAGAAGTAAATCCCATACTCTTAAGTAACTCACAAAAGGCATTAATGGTTCTGCACTACACTTGTCAACAAATGCACAGATTTGCCTAATTCAGCAGTGATTTCCAAGGCAAGTCTTTATTAAAACGTCCCTGACCACCACATAAGTACAAACATTGTGCTTATTACAAACTACAGGAATTTTCTTTCGGTAGCAGCAATTCACAGGGTTCACCAAAGTCAGAGGAAGGTTACTCAAAAACTCAGTTTCATGCAGGGACAGGGTACACAGACTGACAGCAAAGCTTCAAACGTGTCACACAGTGACAACAAGGGAGTTTATGTTTCTCAATGTCAGAAGCCATTTTGTGTTTGGGAAGCTTTCATTAACACCATCCATGCAGCAGAAATTAAATGGTGACAATCCAGGGCCAGCAGGAAGCAGTTTTTCCAGAGAAACARAAGCAGGAAACTTTCCCATGAGGCGTGATGGGACACCAGTCACACTCACATCACTTCAGGTGAAAGCAGAGCTGCTGGCATTCAGGGTTTGGGGTTATTCTAAATGCCATCMTTTCCAGCTTGTTGGGAGAGATGTGCTAAACCCCAAGGGCATTTGTCAGGAGCAGGGCTGTCCTTCTCACCCAGCAGCATCTCACAGCTCACACACAGAGCTCCCTCCAAGCTCTGCAGCTCCCACACCCCAGGCTGAGCCCAGCACCCACCAGGAGCTGTGCTGCTGACTCTGCAGGAGTTGATGCCCAGAATGATCTGGAGCCAAGGTCAGAGCTCTGCCCCTCAGCCAATAGTCCCTGATACCCCCAGCACTTCCCAGAGAGGAGCCTGCACAGCCACCCCTGCCCAGCAAAGGGGCTGTCCTGGGARCAGCCCAGTGACCCCTGCCAGCAAATTCAGGTCCCCTCTCTGGCCCCAGCTGAACTTCTACAGGGAAAACGATGCTGATTTCCAGAACCACAGCTGCTTCTGGGGTACAGACTGTTTTCCCTGGCACAGCTGCAGCATTCAAAGGGGGAAGGTACAGCAGTTATGCTCATTATCCAGCTGCCAGAAGAAAGTACTCCCACCAGCAGAGCAAGAAAGGAGTTGTTCCAGACAAGGTACTGCATCCATTATTTACATTTTGCATCACCACCAGTCTTATTAGCACATATGTACAAACTGAAGGATTTTTTTAATCCTCTTCCTGAGGTTATTAAGTATTCCCTACACTATTTCTCTTGTGAATCTAGTAAGGTATATAAACAGMTACTGATTCATACTTGCTGAAGACTTCACAATTGTCACCTAATTAATGTTTGTACTAATTAAAATACTGTATGCAGATAATGTCAACACTAAATGACAGCAGATTGAAAGCATCTAAGCAATTCATCATGTCACTAAAATATGCAGGCATGTTTCTCAGCACTAGAACATCTCCTTTCTAATTTAGAGGTGAATTAAGCATTGCTGCAAGTTTGTGACTCAAAGATAATTGCAAGACACTTTTCYTGGCTTCTTGTGTTTTCAATTTGTGATTACTGCAAGAAGTTTAATAGCATCTGTAATTCTCTGTGCCGCCCCAGAAGTCCCTAAGGGGCAGGCCACAATGCCAGCTTCTCAGAAGTAACCCATTACACTTGCTTGCTATGAAGATCAGAATGTAAAATAAATTTGAAATAGAATGTAATTAAGAACTCTTTTGCCAAGAACCATTTCCCTTCAGGACATTATTCAGAAAGTCTGAATGTTTTGATGAAAACAAGASCAATCCCCTGGCCAAGCAGCAAGGGCTACCTCTCATGAAAATTACTTTCTTAAAAATTAAGAAGCCCCATCAATTGTCTATTCACTGTAAACTAGGCTGAAACACGATGTTTTCTAAGTTGCTTAACGTTGAGTCACATTGCTTAGCTCACAAGAGACAAGTGCCTAAATTCCCCATGAGGTAGGTTAAAATAAGGAAAGACAAATAGGCTTTTCAGAACAGTCCATAGGCCAATTTCTCATACTGAAGGCTAGAAAAAATAAAACAGTCTGCTGTTCTGCAGGTTTGGKTTTTTTTCCCCAAGTTTTACCTGTAGTGCTAAATAGACTTGAGCAGGCATTTCCAGTCACTTCAGATGGAAAAAGTCCTCTATTCAGTGATATGATTGAGACCAATTGGAACAGCAAGAAGCAAGACACTGGTACTGCAYTGTTGAACATCTGTAACAAACCCCTACCACCAGGATCACAGCATAGCTGATATAATTTCATCCTACTGCAATTAAAGCCAGCAGTAACTTCATCAAGACCAAGGCAGTCAGTGGGAGAAAACTCTACCAGAATTCCCTCAGCCCAGACTCAGAAGTTCCCACTGCAACCCTGCACTGAACACCCAGACCACGAGTTTCAATGGCAATTAAATGTGGGAGCACACCCACACAATCCCTGAATGTGTCCTGCACTGAATTCCTTCAGCTTTGCAGCGAGCCAACACTGAAGTGTTGGAAGTACCTGGGAAGGATCTGCCCCCCTGCCTTGCACACCCCAGTGAGACAAAGTGGGCAGGGCTCAGTGCTGCACCCAGACACAGCCACACTGCTCCAGTGGTGATCATCTCTCCTCAGACACAGGGCTGCATTGGCAGGAGTGGGCAAAGTATTTTAAACATCATCCCTGACCTTCCCAGCAAAACTCCAAGCAKTCAGTGCTGCCAAGTATTAGGAGAGAACTCCTGATCACCTTCCAACAAGTACTTCAGTGCCCCTTCATCTTGTTCCTTCCCACAGAGACACCACACTAGCCTGAAATGCTTTATTTTCTTTAAAGTACATAACTCCCTTAAACACACAGTGAGGCTTTGTCAGACATTAAAAACCACATGCCCCYGGGCTCTGCCATCAGAGCATCTCAATAACAATAGATCTCTTGTGAATCAGATGAAAGAGACTAAAAAATGAACAAGCAAAAGCTGCTCTCAAAGTCAAGGCAAACACATTTWTAGGGCATGAAAACAAGAGCAGGAATATAGAGTCCTCAGCAGAGGACTACAGCAGAATTATGTATCAAACACCCCTTCAGTGCAGGCAGATCATGAACGTGACTGCCAGCACCACACACTGCTCCAATCAAACCCCCTAAAGCACACTTGTAGTCAGGCAGATTTTGCATCTCCTCAAAACACAATCAGCTRCAAGAAAGCTTAAGGGTCCCAAAGACACAAATCCGAAGCTTGATGTTATATAAGAGTAATTCCAGATGAGAAACAGTGTAGCACAGACTCAAAAAACAAGGAGAGATTAATGGGAYTGGCTGCTTTAAAATAAAATAAAAACATTACAGAGCACAATGACTTATTTTCATATTTCTTCAGCCCAGTCTTCACATCAGCTCAACAGGTCAGAGCAGAATGCTGAATCACTGCATGGTCTGTCTAACCTGGTACATGATGCATCCTTCACACAGCACCTTTTACAAGGGGAAAGAAATCTTAACAATAATAATAATAACAGTTCACCTGCAAAGGGCTCCAACAGCTTGCAGGGAATTGACACATTTGCTTTCAGTATGGGCAGGACCATCTCCCACAATGAAAATGACCATTCAAGATAAAAATAATCCTGTACAGCAAYGCTGMACCTCGGAATKCACAAAGAWCAGAAGGAACTGACACTTCTCATCMCCARAGCAATGRAGCCAATGTGRGTGTTTGTACTGTCCCAGTCAGAMCTGCAWGGCTTCMCTTGAATTTGGCCTGAATGCCTGCAGGAATGCACAYCACCCTAAGGAGCACTAAGGAAAGTTAATGTGTTTGTTTTCTACGAGCACCAAGGACAGTTTTGAAACACTAGAGTTCAACAGTGGTCATATCTGAGCAACATTTGTGCCCAGAATTCCACAGCCACTTTGGGGACACTCACAGAGCCTGGCAGTCACAAGAAGCACACACAGGGTGGATAACAGTAAGTCATCATTATGTTGGGGCTTGGGTTGTCTAAATGCATTGGAACAGAGACTCCCTATTGAGCCAATACTGCATTTGGAGATACTCCTGCAGATTATGTCTTCTCCCTGTTCAGCCAGGCCTCCTGGGTCACCACCAGTAAGTTTTTCATATGCCAGTTKATGCCTTACACTCCTTTAAGGAGAATCATTAAAATCCTTCAGAATGCTTTAACCTATATTGTAAAATATGCAGTATTTCACTGGGGAAAAACGAAACAAAAAAATCAAAACCTTTCATTCCTCTCTCTTTGTGAAAGAGCATGAAGATGATCAGTTGGAAGCTGCTACACAGATGGCACATAGATAAACCAGAATAGGTCCAGACCCACAGTGCAGGACAAGGGAGGAGAGCTCCAGAGTGATCCTTTACAGAGATGTGGGAGGACCTGTCCCCAGCACCTCTGCAAGCCCCCTCTTGCTCACATGTAAATACCTGCCAAGCATCCTGTGCAGGTCCACACCCACACACATTCAGTCCTTGTGCAGCACACTTGTTAATGGGCATTGCTGAGCATTTACCTGTTTGCTCAACTTCTCCAAGCTGGCTTGCTGAATAACGTTTTCATCCAGTGAAGGACTATTATTCACACAGCAGTGTTTGATAGAAACCAAAACAAGATATTATTCATATAGCCATTCCACTCAGTCATCCTCACCCTTCCAACATCTCATTTTTCCTACTTAGTCTAGCACAGCATTTTCCTGAAATTTGCCATAAGGCTGAGATTTTTGAGTTAGTTTTTGAGGCCAYTTGCTATGTGCTGGACTAAAAGAAGCCCTTCCACACACACACACACAAAAAAGCCTTATTTCCCTCCACTCTCACTGCATTATCCCTTCAAGTCTTTGAGGAAGACCCACTCCCTGCTGAGAAAAACACTCCATTTATCACCACCTGCAGAGAACCCTGCATCAGGATTTGGCTCTGTAGTGCAGCAACCACTGTGTGCTCTGAAGGCTACAGAGGAGTGCAAATMCAGGTATTGTACCCACTATTTAACATATCACCTTTCATCTGTAAATTGTCTGAAAATTCAAACTGAACTGATGTGAAAGATGTCTATCACATTTCCCTAAACTGAGATTTGGGTACAAGTCTTGGCTTCTCATATTTCAGTTAACCTAAAGTCTCTGGCTGCTACTATAACCAGCATGCTAATAAAACAAARTGTTGAGTTGGTTATGAATTCTTGATTCACAAACACATTGACAAGAAAGCAGAGTGTCATTTAACACACAAGGAAGAAGAACAACAGCACAAATTATAAAATTTGTACCTTTAGCCCACTACAGACTTTCCATCACTAAGTAGTCCATCATTAATTAAGTAGTRTGCACTAAATGAATTCTACCTTCCCTTTCTGAAATGAAGTTTGATGTATTCTTTGTTCATCAAGCTTAACTTTACCTGTTTTACCTACTCTGAAACTCAAATAAGTTGCAGCCTGCCAAGGCTCAGAACTACTTCAGTGAATCTTGATATAAACATCCTTATTAGAATAGTTTGGGTTTTTTTTCCAGAGGAAAGCCTTGAATCACTGCAGGTTTTAATCACTATTTTGGAACTGTGCAGAGAGGCAGGCAGTAACACAACAAGAAAGTGCTTACATTAGGCAGACCATGAAGAGCACCTGGAGACAAACACATCTCAGTTACAGAATCTCTTCCACATTAAGAAACAAACAAAACACAACACTCCAAATCTCTGCCACATTTGCCTGGAGCCCTGTGACAGGCATCAGTCTCTCCTGCAAGATTAACCTCCAGTAAATGTGGTGCAAAGCAAGTACCACACCTTCTGCAGAAGGTACTGCTTTAAGGAAGGAAGTGAACCAGACCACCTCTATTCAGCAGGATAGGAAGCCTACATCCATATCTGGAGTCTTGCTGATTATTCAACACAGAATAAAGAGCTCCCAAAGCATCCCTTTAAAGGGAACCCACAGCAAGACCTGGTACCTGATTTTCCTCAGGACTAATGATGMATTAACTGTAGTTCACCACTATCACTGAACTAAGGCACAGTACTTATAGACGCACCAAACAGCTACAACCTTTTCAGAAATCAGTAGATACTAAGAGTAGTCAGAACTAGAATACACTTACATACCCAATCTTCAGGCACAGAACCATTTCAGCCAGCTTCTGGATTTCTCTTCTCTTGCCCCAGTAGAGTCTTGAAAATCACTTGCCTTTAACAATACTTTACCAAAAGAGCACCTTCTTCCTCTAAAGACCCAAAACAAGAACACAACCACCCTCTCTAAACTTAGTTTCTTCCTTCAGGTTTTATCTTCTTCAGTGAACTGGCTGATTAACAACTGAGCTTCACCTGGAGCCAATGGAGACGTTCTCATATTGCAGGTGTGAGCAATGACTCACACAAATCATGCAACATTGGTAAAACATGAGTCTTTTTACAGAACCAAGGAAAAAATGCATTGGAAGGTGATCTTGGTAGAAAAGGACTGGGTCAGCCATTGTTAATATCTGTAGCACTTAAGATGCACGAGTTAGGTATGGATGTGCCCTTCCTAAGAGGCATGGGATTAACTGAATTTTACTMAAGGGAAAGAGGTTCCCAGAGCATCTGATCACTCAAAAACTGACACAAGAAATCTTTGTATGTTTTTTCTCTGCAGGAATGATGTTGTTTTGATGAACTTAGCAGCTAAATCAGAGAAATGTGATAAAACCAGTTGATCAGGTGGAATTTACAAGCTCAATAAGAATAGCTGGATGACAAAGCTCAAGTTAGGTGGTCTGGTGATATTTTTGACATTAAGGTYCAGGCATAAAAGACAGGTGACAAGGAGTGGGTAGGCTGTTGTTCACCCCTGTAAATCCTTATTCTCCAGGTTTACTTCCAACAGCTGGCTATCACCTTCAGCTGCATGCTTTCTTTTATTTGCCACGAAAAAGTTTTGTGAGAAGAAATACTTTGGGTGTCCTTCTGAAACCACTACAGAAAACACAAGCATTTTCCCAGACTTTCCTGGACCTTAGTCCAGAATAAACCAGGAGGATTTGAGCTGTCTTTTGCTCCCCTTGAAACCTTTGAAAGTGATTCAGTTTTTCTGGGACCCTGCAATTCCCTGAACTCATGCCCCATCTGCTGCCTGTGGGATCTCAGAGTAAAGCTCAGGTTCTCCACCTTAAAAGTGCCAGTGACTCTTTTCTCTCATCTCCAACCAAGATGTTTTATTTCTTCCTTATGAGTTTATTTATACAGTAAAGAACAGCTCAAGCATTTTCATATCAGACTGAACTCCGAGTATTAAGCACAGAAGATCTCACCATAGGAATAGAACCAAGTCTCCACTCCCTCCAAGCTATAGTTACCAATTTTGCCCCTCTAGACCCAGCCCACACAACTCTTTTTTTCAGCTAACTTCCAGTTTAAGTTTTTCCTACAGAGATGCTTTCCCCTACTTCTTTCTCTCAGCTTCATGTGCCTTTTTGTTGAGGTTATCTAATGGGATAGCTAAATGTTTCATCTTTGTCCCCTAGCCAGAATCAGCTCTGTTCCACCCAGAGTYGTTTCTTTGATTAATTAAAGGGAAGGAGGAAGCTATACAGCAATTTTATTGCTGTTTTCCACTGAATAGCATTTTGTGTTCTGGATATTATCTGACAAATGTGCAGAAACACAAAACAGAATTGATAATAAATATAAACTTACAGCAATACTAACACCAGGGCTATCAGTAAAGAAAGTCATTACACACTATGCATTACTCAAGGAATTTGGCTTGTTTTGTTTTGCTTTGTTGTTACAGCTGCTGAATTAAAACAGGGTGCACWGTTTTGATGACATCACAGAAATACATCAGGTTTTCCACATATTGCTTCAAGTATCATGGACAAAGCTTCAGTCATCGTTCCTGTCCACACTATTTCCTAATGGTAACTAAAATGATTGCTTTTTTATTTTCCCAGTAAAGTGTGAAATTGTTTTCAAAACTAATTAACACATTGTGCAGCAAGTAAGAATTAGTACAGCAGTTGACATCACAAAACCCCTAGAAGTCCACAAGAGAATGGATTTTGAAACAAATCACCTTAATCTTCATAAGATCTTAAGCCCAAAGAGGCAGAGAAAATTACCACAGAGATTTAGTGTGAGCTCCCMTTAAAGTATTGTCATATGTGGGAATATACAATGAGAAGTAAACAGTATCTTTGCTTTGCAATGATAATAAACAGCCTGTGGTCACAAAGCTGCACAGTCTAAATCTCCTGCACCTGTACTTTTGTCCTTCTTAGAAAATAAGAGGAAGCTCAGAGATGCTTGCAACMGCTGCAGGCAAACAACAAAAACTTTCATTTCTCCACCTGGCTAATACAGATGTTATCATTTGGGTTTGRACCAAAATGAGGCTCTCCAACTTCCCAGGAATTCCATGGAAACAACTGGGTAAGGAGATGCATTGGAGCTGCGCTTTGGCATTAAATATGCCATAGAAGAAAAATCTGTATTTTTGATATACGATCTTTCACTAAAAATTAARTTGAGTTTTAGTGTGAAAAACAAGCAAATAAACAATAATACCAAATACATTTTCCTTCCTCTGTCTTTTGTCCAGCTTTTTTTTTTCCTTTGTGTGTATGTGTGTGTATGGAACTGTCACTTTTTTATTAGCTTGCTTGTCTTCTGGTTCACAAGTAAAATACTTATTTGATTATTTCCTTTTCTTTCCTTAAGATACTTTAGAAACTTTCAATTCTTCCCAGGTACTAGAGGTGTCTCAGTAAAGAAGCACAGGCTTGACTTTCCAGTCACTGTAATTGAAGAGTGCTCCACTGATACAAATCAGCTTCCCAGAGCCCAGCTGAAAATTCAAATACTCCCAAACATTTGTTGAGATCCCATCCAGAAGTGGCTCCATCAAAGCACCCACATTTCACCTTAAAGGAAGACCAGGAGAACACAAATGACTTGGTCAGGGCAGTTCCCTGCTGTGGAATGTCAGGATTTCCCCTGAGGGGTGCAGGAGGTGRCCAGGTGGGKGCTTCTTTGGCTAAAAACYGTTCAGCAACTGATTTATTTCCCCTGAGTTTGGAAACCTTGAGAATAYCTCTTTCTTTAATCCTGATTCTCAGCTGATCCACTGTTTCCCATTCCAAGGAATCCCTAGCAAACCCACAGTGAGGTCTGAGTGTTGGTTGCTGCCTTTCCTTCCACAGCACTCAGSAGCATTTGCTCCACAGCATTTTAGCCCAAAAAGTGAAAAACTGGCAGGAGCAGTCAACCATCCAAGAAAACACTGGAGAAACTGTTTCTTGGATGACTTCTACATCTGGGGTCTGGCAGCAAAGGGCATTTCAGAAAGACTGGACCGGAGACAAGCTGTGAGATGTTTCCAAGGGTTTAACCCGGCAGACAGGGCAGCTTTGTCCTTCCAGGGCAGCTGCAGGTGCAGCCAGGAGCCAGGGTCAGTCACAGCCCTGCCTGAGCTGGGCAGGGGCTCCTGGGCCATGGGAGCAGCTGGGCAGGGACACAAAGGGGCTGCCAGTGTGACCCACCCTGCGTTTGAAGGATTACATTTGCAAATGTTAACTCCAGGATAAAAGCCAGTAAAAAATAAACTTCAGTTTTATGATCTCAGCAGCTTTCTGGGCACTYCTTCAACTTCATGAACACTTGCTGGGGTAAAACTCTTTTTCAGTTTGTTTTTTTTCAAAAATATTGCTAGGCAATTATCTTCAGTACCAGATTAGGTGATCCAGCCAAACAGTTCTCAAATGCTGAAAGTCTTCCTTGCTCATCATCAGCACTCAGTTCACCAGCTGACTGAATTATTGCTTGTAAGTACTTTTGGATGAATTATCTCTTGTGGGGTATTTTGAGCTGTTTGAATCATTGTACATTAATTTCTTGATCTTATATTGTAAAACATCAGAGAATTAGACCCACAGAAATGCTTTATTCTACCCTATTTTATATTTGCATAATTTACATGGCTTCTTACAACCCCTAGCTGGACTGAAATGCATATTCCAAAGTAACTGTGTCCCATTAAAGAGGTAATTAAGGCACAATTTTATCCCTGACACCTTTAGAGTTTTCTCTCAGAATTGGAAGGTCAATCCAAATTATGCTGGTTTTCTTTTTCCCTTTCCCTACATCAGGGTTCTTAGCCAAAAACTTCCTTAAGATTTACAGAGGTTTCCTGAGAGCTGGCAGACTTATATGAGCCAGGGGTTAGAAGCTGGATTTCATTCTTTGCCTCTGACTTTCCAGGCATCCTCAGGCCTCTCTGCCATCTCTCAAAYCACTGACTTCATTTACCAGTCACATGGGGTTACATTTGCCATTAATTTCCCATCACATGGGAAAAAGATATTTAGCAACATTTTACAAGGACATGACAATCCTGGAGAACATTTTTCAAACCTAACATTAGATATATACACAGATGAAAGGGCAAATATTATTATTCAGTTCTAATTGTGCTATTCTTCTGTAGAACAGAAAGTTGTCAGCTACAGGGAGGATTTTGTACAGTCCATCACAGTCTGTTTGCTTTTTTCAAATTGTTATCAGTGTTTGGATGGAGAAAATTCCTGTCTATCACTGTGGGATTAATACTGTAAGATTTCCTAAAAGWGAGCTGCACCAAAGAAAATTCTCTCTGGCTTGAGCAGATAAATTTCATGCATCCAAACAACTCACTTTTTTAAATGCCCTATTTTGAGACTGACATTGGTGGCATGATCCATGGCTGTGGAATTTTTCTGCTCCTGGATTTTCTGGAAATTGAAAATCTTTGTTTTRTAGAACTAGCAGAAAGAAACAATTCTATTTTTAAACCCTCAAATGACAGAAGATCAATATGAAATCTGCAGAAGKAGAATCTTTCATAATTTTAAAACAAGCCTTTCAAAGAAGGAGTTCAAAGTGCACCTCCCAGAGCAGCTATTAAAACAAACACACTTCAGCTTGGAGATTCAAGTCCATGATTTTTAGCAAGTTTTCCCAGGATTTATTCTGCAGTTTGCATTGTGCAACGAGTGATTCTGAGCATCACATTTCTCACTGCAGCAGCCTCCACCAGTGGGAACCAGACAAGGCACAATCTGTTCAGTCACATCTTCCAAACAGGAGTCACAACAAATGCAATATTCCCAGTTCACATGGAACGAGCTGGGGCGTTTGTACTAACCATTATTGTGGGCATTGAAGTGCATTTCACAAAAGCTACAAGAGAGTTGTCAATAGGTACCTAAATACCTCCAACATGAGTTCTCATTCCAAAGCTTACATGAAATGTGACCCTAATAAACTGCTTTTTATGGCAGTGGTGCCCACTGATKCCCCCAGACCTTGCAGACCACAATTACCACCACAAACAGCACTTTTTGCTCCATGTAGACACAGCCAGCAGTGCAGACAGGGTGGTCTTGGGCTGAAGGAGGTCTCTGAGCACTGCTCAAGTTAGAAATAGAAGTTTTGGTCCTTGGATGAAGCCACCGAAGGGACATGAGTAGTCCAGAGCAGCAGAAAAGAACTCTTTAAAGATAACTGCCTAATTCATTAATTGAAGACTTCTGGAACACATGAAGGCATGGAATTGAGTACGTGAAGGCACCTTTGCAGATGTGTAACTGCAGTGACTTTGCAGCTGTGGAAGCAAAGCATTTCACATCCCCATGAAGGAGCACCTCCTCCTCCTCCTCCTCCTCCTCGCTGGCCGCTGGAATTCTCGGCTCCCGGGAGGCGCTGCCAATGCTCACCCCCGGGAGCTCGCAATGAGCTCTGGCAGCTTCAATATTAGTCAAACAGGATGTTCAAAGCCACATAAGGCCTTTATGGGCCCAAATTCCGTTAATTGTTGAAGGAACTGGATGCTCCAAAACCTTAGGGAGCATCAAGCGTTTTACCCTCATTTTCACGTCGAAGATTTCCTTCAAAGGAAAGCTTTTGGTAAGAGATGCCCTTGGGGAAAGCACTGATTTGCAGCTCTTGCTGAACTGATTACAACAAGCAATGAGTTAATGAGGGGTTTTTTGTGGTTTCTTAGTCCTGTTTGTAGAGGTGATATTTTTATCACTTCTGAGCTCTCTGTTGGAGGTGACAGCTGCAAGGTGGGGTGARGAAGGACGATCTGTGCAAAATGTGCTGGCAGAAGCCAACGCATAAAAGTTTAAATCACTTGCCTATGACAAGCAGAAGARCTCTGTGGCTAAGGTTTACTGACTCTCTGACACAGCAGTTTGTCACTCCTGGCCRTTCTGTCTCTCTGCTTGCCTCTACCAGGTAAAGTGCTACTAGAAATAAAACAAATGACAGCACAAGCTCACACACATACTTTATTACTGATGGACACAAGGCACTACCACAACCTTCAGATGTTCATCCTGGTGGTTCAAGGAACACATTCAAGCCTCAGATTTTRTTTCAGCTTGTTCTAAAGATGGGGATTAGCCAGGTAAGCATCATTTGCCAGGTCAGTCACAGGAGACTTCACAGGACTTTAGTCAAACYGTGATGCTTTTGTCAGTCCCATTGCAGATGCAGAGAGATGACYCCTACATGAAGCAGGTCTTTCTGAATTGCTGTGTAGTCTGGCACACACAGAGACTCACTGGAGAGCTCCTGTACTACAGCTCTGCACAAATGAGTCTGAAGTACAAAGCTCTGTTCAGCAGTGCTCTGCCTCCCCTCCAACCCTGTGGTCCCTCTCCAGGATGATCTTCCCTCTGCCTGCAGGGATAGAGCACACTTTTGGTGCCAGCAATCACAGAAGAACACAGCTTCTGCAGGATTCTGTTAAGTGGTTTTTAATATTCTACAGGAGACCAAACTTGGGATGTGGTTTGAAGTATTTATTATCCTTAGCAGGTGGGTACTGAAAGGGCAGGAATCTCCTCCTGCCACCCTCCTTACACAGCTGACAAGAAATCTGCTCCCATGTCTTTCCTCTCAGGCTCATTTCCCTTGCTGCTTTCAGACAGWTTCATACAKGAGCAATAWTGAAAGGRAAAAAGAAAGTGAAAATCCTTTCTTAAAACATCTAAACAGGGATTTACTAGAACTTTTTTTTTTACCAGAATTTTTACTAGAAATGTACTAGAACAATGCAACAAGGAAATTCCATCTTTCTGCCACACAAGCTCTTTCTCAGGAAAAAGCATTAAAGGCACCTGCAGTGTCCTGGCTGGTTTTCAGGGTTCTCTACATGAAAAATGACAGTCATTGAACRTGTCAGTTCAGTGGCCAAGCCATGAAGTAACCTGAGAGGTGAGACCCTGCACCCCACACTGACAATCTGCTCTTGGGAAGGGGAACAGACACTTCTGCAGCCTCTTAGGACACAGGGAAATAAAAGGATGAAACAACAACCTGTTTCTGAATTTTAACTTTAAATTTTGAAGGGAAAGTCCTAATTTTSAAAGTCCAAATTTCTTCCCCAAATYTGGCAGCAGTTTTATGAAAGCARAAGTGTAACAYAGCCCAAGTTCTGGGGTCAGAGCACACCCTGCCAAGGAGGGATTAGGAGGGACTCTCTGTTCCTGCACACACAGATACCACATGCAGGGCACATCCACACTCCCCAAATCTCACCATAGAGCAGGAGCTGATTCCTGTTATGTTTTCTTTGATTGGCTGAGTCTCACTGCCTGCCACTTACATCCTTCTCTGTTGTAGAAGGGAGGGATAATACTGACATTTGCTTAAATATTATCCCACAGCAGGATAAATGATCCTGACACAGAGTGTGATGTGGTGCCCCCCAACTAAAAGGCAGCCTGTGAGCAGAATTGACCACCAGAAAAAAAAAAACCTTTACAGCATAATTCAGTATCAGAAACATAAAACAATACATTTCACATTTATATAGACCACTAAAAGGCCTAGTCCACACTAAATATCTCTTTCACATACACTGATGGGCACTCCAGCATTCTAATCCAAACCATCAGCTGCAGAGCAGGAATAGCAGTCAAAGGAGAAGAGGGGGAGATACAGTTGTAAAATATCAAGTGGGATATAGAAAYTGAGCTCTTCTGCACGTATCCTTATGAAAGGAAAGAGATAATCTAGTTAATGTGCATTGGAAACCCTTTGCAAGCTGGTCAGAGGAAATGCCTSTCCGTGCAGAAGCAATTAATGCAAACACTAATGAACCTTTGAAACTCATTGATGCTGCACCACTGAGGGATACAGGTCACACAAKAAAAGCTGTCCTGAATGCCAGCCTGTGTTCTCAGGCATGAACTTGGAGATCTGGGAATTCATTTTTRCAGTAAGTTATTTAACTGTGAGGGTTTTTTGATGGGTGTCTTAGCCCATGCCTCAAGCTGCTGTCAGGGGCAGGATGACAAAGAYGTGGTTTTCTCCCAGCAGGACAAATCCTGCATTTTGACACTCCACAGAAAGCAAAGGGTCATGTTAAGGGCCGTGTTTATTAACTCTACAATATCACAGATAATTCACTTTATTTCAGCTCTGCTGAGCAAATGATRATCCTGGGTTCTTCCCTTCTGGAAACCTAATTCCCTCAAGTACTTTGGAGAGGTACTCTGCTGAATTAAAATCCTCCCCAGGGAGATTTTGAAAGTACAGTACCACCGTTTAAAGATCACTGCCAGGCTGCCCATGCCATCCAAAATCCTTCTGGAACTATTTAAAACAAGCAGAGTGGAGAGGCTGAAGTGAGGGAAATGTGAGAGTTGTGCAAGTGTGCAAGTGTGTGATAACCTTTCTGAGAGGAAAAGTGTGGTGACTGCCTGAGTCAAGAATGAATTTCTAACACAGCAGAAACAGCAAGCTCACTTTTTAATTTGTGACAAGAAGAAACAAAGCYATAAGCAAACTCTGATCACAATGTTATAATAGGTTCTGTAAGAAATTCACTAATAAAAATGTATTGAAACACATTATTAAAGTTTTGTGGTAGAGATTCAAGAGACTGAATCCAAGAGCTGGAGCAGAATCTAGCACATTTTTATGAATTCATAAAATGTTTTACAGGATCTCATGAGCATGGCCCTGCAAATTTGGAGCCTGAAGCAAATTTTTTTACAGTTCACATGTATAAAAACAGAACCAGAGCTTTYTAATGGCAGTGTTGACACATTGCTAACTATTCGTGATGTTCAAAATATGAAATACAAAGAGGGGAAAGAAATGAAAGAATTTCTATGCTACTCTGAGCAGGTCTATGTTTTCTGTTATTTTACCTGGCAGCCAAACCATTAATTGAAACAAAGACAAATGGTAAGTCACTGMCAAAATCCTCCTTCGTGTCACTGGAAATTTATAGTGCTCTTCATAAACTCCTTTGGATGAGGACAAAGTTATAACCTGACTGAGCAGCTCCCAGCACTCTGTTGTTACCATTTGTTTCTTTGCAATGTACTGAAATACTCCTTTCTTCCCTGACTGGAAAGGCAGGAGAGAGGTGTTTATTAGATGTTATTTATTTCAGCATTTTATTGTAGCATTTCTTTAAAAATCAAAAATTAAAAATAAAAAAAAAAAAAAAAAAAAAGCAAAAGCCAAAAAAGGCATATAGATTCTATAGAGGAGAAGGACAGAGAAATCTATGTAATATTTAACTTTATTTTCGTTTACTTAGTCAAGTTTTGTCAGTTTTCCTTTACAAATATTATGTCTAGRAAAACAACTGCTGTAAAATGCAATACACGAAAGTGGTAAATCCCCTTGTTTCACAGAGACAATCATGACTGGGTTATCCTGCTGAGAAGACAGGGAATTGGTTAAACTGGGACCATTAAAATAAAAAAAAAAATCACTTTCACCTCCTTCCTCCTGCATCAGTCTTCATGTACTGTGCCTTGCATGAGCTAATAGCAGATTCATTGCAGGGATGCTGCAGCTGATTGCTGTAACTTTGCATATTTTCCCAATGTGAATGAAGAAATAGCACCGAGGCTCTCAGGACTAACAGATCTGTGCCTTGAATTACTTCTCATTTCCTTTCAAAGTCCACGCARTTCTTTACAAGGGCTCTTCAAGAGAAGTTCTGCAGGAAACAAAGCCAGACAATTCGCAGCAGATTAAAACTCAGCAGGGGTGAATTCATACGTGGTGAAGAAAGGAAATGCAAGGTTTGGCTTTAACGTTTTTAAAAACGCAGAGCAATCACGACCTTACAGTGATCGTAATTCTCACAGCAACACAAAACTGAGTGTCTCAAAGGCTGCCTGTGTCTCTTGTCTGAGGATGGSCTGGAGATCTAAAACAGAGACTCCACGGGTCTGTTCCAGTTCCCAACAGCAGCAAAACAATGGAATCATTTAGGCTGAGAGGGAGCACTGGAATTCAGGTGGTCCAACACCCCCCTCCTGCCTCGACAGAGGGCCAGCTTAGGGCAGGCTGTTCAGACCTTGTCCAGGATGGTGTCTGACCCCTCCAAGGCAGAGATTCTCCATCCTCTCTGTGCCCCTGCTGCAGGATTTCACTGCCCTCACTGGGGATGCTTTCCCTGGTATCTGACAGGAATTTCCCTTGTTGCAGCTTGTGTCTGTTGCCCCTATACTCACTGAAATTTTAGAACATTTCAAGGTTGCCTTGGTGGACGTGGTATACTACAAAAAAAATCCTGGATTGTCCAATCTCTGTGCTTTACTTTTATCCTGGTCTGTCATTGTCTTCTTTTTTCCACATTTATCCAAAGTGGCTTTAGAAGACACAGMTAGAGAAGTCCAGCTGAGGAAACCATCTCTGGCATTTGGCAATGAAAGTGAGAATAATTACAGTAGGATAAGAAAAATTTGAATAAACATCTGATGCCTCTCTGAATTMATTAATTGTCAGTCTGTACTATGAGTTAAGTGTTTTAATTACTCAGAGTTCAAGGCTGAGTTCTTCAGCTGGCTGTGGTGATTTATCTAGCACATGGTGTGTAAYTGGCCTGCAGTTTGCTCTTAGCTCATCTCTTTGGGTGAGCCTCTCTGAGGAACAGTCTTGAAACCCCTTCCCAAAGAAGCAGCATCCCCTGCATGCTGACATCACTGCACTGTGATATCAGACCTCTCAACCCCTCTGTTCTGCTGTCTGAGGAGCTTCACACATCATGCCTGGCCTCACTGCCCTGCTCCCAGCTCTGCTCCATGGAGTTCCCTCAGCTCCTGCACCACCCCAGCATCTCCAGCCTCCTGGAGCAGCCCTCTCTCCCAGCAGYTCCTGGTGGCAGCCATCAATAATCTCTTAGGAGAGAGAGAAGGGATGAGGATTTTATGAGCATTTTCCCTTTGGGTTCCTTCCTTTCTGAAACCCTACTCTTGGATGAAGYTTATCCAGGGGGACAAGGTTTTCCCATGAAGCAAGAGGAGAGACAGAAGAAGAGGAGGAAGAGAGGTCTTCATATAGTCCTTCATGTCCCAACACTACTTTTTTACAAGAGTGGAAAGATACAGTCCAGTTGCCTCATTTTTTTCTCCTACCCAGAAGTTTCAAGTGGGTGTTAGGTTCTTATTCACTGAACTGGTGTCAGTTAATGGTGTCTCAAATTGTTAAGCAGTTTCTGAATCCTCTCTTCTGATGGATGAGGCAATTCTGTCTTTACGTAATTCACAGGAGCCACATGAGGCTTAATTAATATTTATAAAGCATTCAGGATGCTCAGTTGAAAAGGGTGATGATATAAAAGCTCTATAAAAACACTCGCAATTTTTCAAATTCTCTGATGTTGCAGGTCAAATTAAAGACTCATTTTYCCCCTGCATTTTCCAGCAGCAATTGTGTCCCCTATGGGTTGTGTGGAAACAGTCAATGCCCAGAAGCATTCCCAGTAACACAGGGAATTTAAAAGGAGTGGATAACCTATTTATACTTGTAAAGGATGGCTGGGCACAAACAGGAAATCCAATGAAATGTTGTTTCCTGTGAATCCATGCTCTGTCTCCTCTCACCACCACCTCTCCAGACATCTTCCTACAGCCCCTTGGTGTCTGACAGAGGCACAGGGTGGTCCAGCAGGAGCTGACCCAAGGGCAGCCAGGGGCTGGTCAGGGTGGGCACTGCTGCATCCAGAGAGAGAGACTGAGCTGGACTGCATCGTGATGGCAGGAGAGCCCCTCAGAGCATCTGCAATCACCCTGGCTTCAGCAAGYTGGTTGAAAAYTGTCTGGGAAAGAAGACAGACATCCCAGCCGTCTGAAGAACCTCACTTCTTAAAACAGCCAAGCAGAGCCACGAGCAGATCAGAGCAGAATGAGGCTCTTGAGGCCTCTCCATGATGTCAGGCTCCTTCCTCTGCCTCACTTGCAAAGAGCTCTTGGTGCTGGCAGAGAAATAAAGCATTGTTTAACTGAGGCTGGAGCAGAGKGAAAACACTCCCACCCTGCTGCAGGGCACCACCAAAGAGATGCAGTGGGGATCACAGTGACAACAGCAAAGGCACTGGACTGGAAGAGATGTGTTACTGCTGGCAAACACAAGCACCAGCCTGAGAAACATCCCAGCCCACAGGGAAACATGTTTATTTCTTCAGGCCACATCTACCATGCAGAGGAAAATTATAGAGGGAAAGAATGTGGTGTGTGTGTGTGTGTTTGCATCTCCACTCAACTGTGCTGGAAAAGGGAGATCATCAAGCCCAAGGATTTGTCCAATGTGGGATGATTTCGTGGGATGATTTCATGGGATAATCCAGCAAGTAACCTGAGGCTGTCTGCCCCATAGGCAGCCTCTGCTGACATCCTCCAGCCCCTCAAGAAAGGCTTCCCAAGGCTCCTCAGGGCTCCCTGGGATGTGGCTGCCTGTCCTCACAAGCCACCCACTGTTGCTTGGTCCAAGTGCTGCTCCCACCCCTCGTGAGGAGACAAGGAGTGGCAAGAGCTGCTTCTAAGACAGGAAGGTGGAACTTAGTTCATTTCTTGACATACAATGCCTACAGCTGCTTCCTGCAGACACTCAAATGATCTTGTCCCTGCTCTGTCTCGAGCCAAGGGGTTCCTGGACCAGGCTCCCAAACCACAGTGCCTTGGCAGCACAGTCTGATTGAAGTGTGGKWCACATGTGGGCTCATCTTGCCTTCACTTTYCTCCCCTGGTGCAGGCTCCAGCASGTTTCTGGTCCAGAAACATGCTGACAGTGACCTGGGATGCTTTGYAGGGAGCTGAGCTGGGACTTCAGTGTGCCTGAAAAAGAATCCACAAGAAAAAGGGATGGAGGGGGCAAAAGGTGCAGAATTTCATCCAGCTGTGCTCCCAGCAAAACCTCAAGCCAGCTGCCTTGGAACAGGGGAGGAACTAAGGAGGGAGAGGGAAGGGGAAAGAGCAGGATTTGTTGGGATCAACAATCTTGTCAAGACATGCACATGAGCGACATCTCCTGAGAGGCACAAAGTCACCTGGACACTGGGACAAAGTCACCTGGACACTGGGACAAAAACACTCAGCAGGGCCCCAGTTGTGTCCCTGTCCAGCCCCACGCCTGTGAGCTGTGCAGCAGTGAACAGCACTGTCCCCCCTACCTGAAGGATTCCTTAAACTCAGTGGACTCCTCAGTTTTTATTGAGGACAGGTTCAAATCTGCTTTGCACTAGAGGGGCCATCAGGAGTTTGTTTTTTTTTTGAGTAAAAAACCTCTATGTGCTGATGAATTAGCACATTCCCTGGTGTTTTAACGTGTTTAAGGTGTTCTTTCTGGGATACTTCAGATCAAGAAGGTTATCTTCACAAGGAAAAGCCTACAGAATACTTTAGAATTAAATTAGTGCTTGTAATGCTTTGCAGAATATTYATGAAGATGATGTGATGACACCTAGTACCCATACTCACATAAAGTCTTGGAGTCACCCTGCAGCATCAGAGGAAGGTTTATATCTAAAGGGGGATAAGCTGAGCTGGTAGCCCTGCCAGCCCCTCTCCTTTCCACTTTCCTTGCAGAATATCCAGTTCTCTGTCTCCCACAGCTGTTTGTTTACAAGGGGAGAGGATCTGATATAAATCTTCAACCCAGAACTCTGGTCTTGTATTTGGGATACTTCCAAACTTGAGCCATGCTTAGGTCTGGTCTTGGAGTGATGGTTTCATTTCTTCTAAATGCACCAGAAAGTGCAGGAAGATGGGTGAAAAGCTTCTCTCCTAATGCACATTTTCACTTGAAGACAAGTWAACTGCTCATGGTCTTTTCAAGGTGGTGTTTGTGTCAGGTGTCAAACACAGCCCGACTCCTGAACCCAGAAAAAACAATCACAGCAGCAGATAAAACCAACTCCAAACGAAGYGCTTCCTATGTCTAGCAAATACTGCAGCTGGCTGCCAAGGAAATGATGTTTTATTTCTAAGGGACAGTCCGGGCACTGAGGCTGGGGAGTGGTGGTGCCCGATCTCTCAGAGGGARCTGCAGCTGTAGGTGAAACTCCACCACCATCTGCTGGACACACTGGGGATGGACTGGGCTCATCTGTGTTCTGCTAGGAGCAAAATTACAACACCTCTCTAAAGAAAATAAGTTTAAAATGCAAAGTCCTTAACCCCGTTTTACAGCCATCAGGAGTTTTTTTTCTACCCATGGACACAAGTGGCAACAACGTATCTCCTTTGGAAAGTCTGGTTTTAGTTAATTTTAGGGTAGCTGTGATGGATCTGAGACACAATTGGTAAAAGTACAGCCYGAATGTTAAAGCATTCAAACAGTGGGGAAAGGGTGTTTCCTTAGGCAATTTAAAGAGAAATTTATGTTGTTTACACTGCAGCGAGCAGCCAGACTGGGTTAACCCTTTGTGTGAGAATGAGTTGGGAGAAAGAAATCAGTGTCCCAGGGAGGCCAGAGGACATTGCTGTGGTCACACAGCAGCCACAGGGGGAACTGAAGAGAGACTGTAYTGAAGAAGAAAATCACCCTGAGCTAGCTGGACCAGGAGTCTCACTGTGTGCCAGTTCCCTCCAGCAAGTCCTGCATACCCAAAATTTCCTGCACAAGCCCACTTTCCAGCTTTAGCTGGATCTGCAGCCCAGCACAGCACACCAGGCTGCTGCTGTAGCAACATCCTGGCCTGCTGCATCACTTAGATCTCATTCTTTAATAGATGAAGAATTGAGGCTTTAATAAGAGATAAGGGAGCTTTGGACTGCCAYGCTCAGACTAATCTTCTAATGGTTGAAAGTGATATCAAAGCTGCTCTGATTTCTTATCTAGCACTTTTCTTTGAATTATTAATAACCAATTTGTACTTAATTTACTTTGTTCAGAAAATTAACTACRTGTGTCACTGATTCCAGCATTTTTCATTTTTACTGCCTTCTGCATCGACAAAGGGATAACTTCATATAAACCAATTAAAAGACAAAAACACACACACACAACCTCCTGCCCTGGTTTACTCTCAGGAATACATCCACAAATACCAGCTTCTAATATTTCTATGCTTCTTTGCTTCAGACTTCTGTAAACTACAACTTGGGTTAATGATTACAGCTGGCAAAGGAACTCTCCTAATATCTAAACCAGTTTTCCTGGACTCTAGGACAAGAAGAAACATTTTAGGGTTAAAGGGACAGAATCTGCAGGTTTGAGGGAAGAATGCAGGAGTTTTAAAGCCCAGTAYCAGAATTAACTCACATTATATCTAACTGCTGCAAAAATGTAAACACAAAATGTGTTAAACTTCCTCATCTCCTAGAAAAGGGAACAATTATTTTATTACACACAATGATTTCTTTTGGGGGATTAAAAAACATTTTTTCAAGGATAAACTATGGAAACTGGAGGCTATAAATGGCCAGCCAGTGAGAGATTTGAAGGCAAAGGTTCTGAACTATGATAATTTAGTTTAATGAAGGGGAAATATAAACACAGAAAAAGGCTTTTACTGCCTTCTGACAGGTAGTAGTTTAATTGGCCTCCTCCATCCTGCAGAGACAAGAGGAAGTCTCATTTTAAAAGAGCTGAACGCTGTGGTTAAAATTAGGCTTCAGCTAAATTAAAAAAAAAAACAAAACCTTACATTAACACAGCCCTAAGGTGAGCCCCTGAAACTTTCCACAGATATGCAAAATGTTTAACTGGGAACAAAACCTCAGCCCTTCCTCAGCCTCATCTGAAGAGGGACACCAAATCAAAGGTGTGACACAGTTTTACAGACACAGTGAGCAGTTAACAAACCATCCCAGGTACCAATGACACAGCACAGAGCTCTCTGAAAGAGGCTGCTCAAGTACTTTTGGGGGGATCCTGGAAACTCTTCCAATGAAAATGCATTAAAAGAGTGCCACTGTCAATTCTGTGGCATTTATAAATGTTTTCTTTGTGTAGACACCATCACTGGAGCCTGAACTCCTGAGATAATGCAATAGCCAAGCCAGCAGTAAACCCAAAGCCCAGGAAGAATCACTTGGCTTTCAGTATTTCTGAAGCAGTGCCAGAGTTAAACTGTAAACTGTTAACAGATTACAGGGTTAATTTGTAATTTATTATTGTTATCTGCCAGGAACACTCTGGAAGATAAAAATGCCAGGGGCACAATTCCTCACCCCTTTTCCAAAAAAACAGGGATTTTACTACTGGCAGAGGTCRGAGACTCCTACATCTCTCTCTATGAAAAGGCTCACACAACACAGTAAGAAAATGTGATATCCGACTTCTTCCCCAGCCCTTTCCTGCTCCCTGCTGGCACTCCATCTGTTTTTTTGACCAGCAGAAACACTAAGAAAACATTTTTACAGAATAAACCTAATAAAGTCCTCATATATTTTACTCCTCGAGAAATACAGGGGCAAGAAGAATAATTCATACCACACCCTGCTCCTGATTTCAAACATAAGGAATCAGCCAAATCACCAGCCAAAGCAGCCAGACCAAGCTGTTTCTGTACAAACCCATTCCTACTTTGCCCAGGAAAGATGCCCAGAGCAGGAAAGCAGAGCTTCACCTGTCTGTTCTGCTCACCACCACACAGAAAGGTCCAGCCAACAAGGACAGGGAAGTGTTTCCCAGGAAAAGGAAACATCAGCCTTCCCAGGACATCTACCCAAGCACTTCCCTTTGCTCACAGTAAAAAATGCTTACATTATCTACCCTGGTTTTTTTCAGTGCAACTGAAGACTAAATTTACTGCTTTTATCCAATCTGGGTACTCCCATAGCCGGGGAACAATCCAGATTCTTTTCTTCTCCATACAGGGGGCTGAGGGGAAGACTTTTCCCCCCTTCCATCATACCTGCAGCACCCTTCAAACAGAACTCCTCAAACACAACATGGTATCTCAGCTGAGACCTTACGGACTGCAAAGTTTTGCCCCGTGTTAGTCATTCATGTGACAGTAAGGGTAACACTACATGACACCCGTCCCTCCATGGCAGCAGGACCCTTCTAAGTCACATTCTGCTGGTGGTCTGCCAGTAAACTGGAGTTTTCTCCAAAGAATCTCTGCACAGTTGGTTTATTTCCTCTCCTGTGCCTGCACATCAGTTGGTCTCTCAGATGTAAAGCACTGTACTCCCCTGGTTGGAATGGTTTTCTCCTTTTTGCCTTTTAGATCTTTCTGAAATGTATCATTACCCCTGGGATCATGATAACCTCCACTGGACTACCTGGCTCTCCCAGATCTTGTCACCTACAAATGAAAAGAGCAGATTCTCTTCCACTCCCAAGGTCACTAATGAAGATATTGAACAGACAAGACTCAGAAGAGATCTAAAATCATGTGCACTCCTAATAGTAATCTTTCAGTTCCAAAATTCTTTCATTCTGGCTGTGACTTGTGTTTCAGGGAGAGGAAAAAATCCACTTCATACATCCACATTCACTGCACACATGCAGTTCCTCAAATTACTTCCTTATGAAAAGAGGAAACAGCATCAGAAGTGATGTGTTTAAGGCCATGCATGGGTTCAGTGAGTCTTTGAGCCTGATTTACATCATCTGAGCTCCACATCTGGGTTTCTTCACCTCTCAGGGACTGTCACTGGAAAAAACATCTGAGACCAAGATATTGCAAACACCATCAGTTTAACAACCAATATTATTACTGCTGGAGAACAACCTTTTCATGCAAATTACTCAGAGCAATTATGCTATGTGCCTTTTACTGAAATTTTGCACTGCATAATTACATGCACAATGATTTGTGTAACTAATAGTTACTCAGCACTTAATTAAATAGCTTTTGTTTTATGACAGGTGAAAGCTGATCATCTTTTTGGGGTTTATGGTCTCTCAGGCCTGAACTCTGGCACAACACACAGTGATGAACATTTCCTACAGGTTTCTTCAGAAAAGACAAAGTCTAAAGATAGCACCAACTACGATAATACCTTTTGGATAATTACATTAACAGGTTGGCCAACTTACAGGAGAATAAATAAGGACAATAAATCTCAGCCAGCACTGCAAAACACAAGGAACATCTATAAATAAAGACTGAAAACAAAGTATTTCAAGCAGCAACTCAGATCAATGTGGATCTTACCTTGAAAACACAGGGCTACTGAAAACACCATGTACCCTAAGAGAACAAAGCAGAGAGCTCAAAGCAATGATCCTTCTAAATAAGCCTGACAAGCTTTTATTATATAAAAACTGAATTAAGCAAAACCTAGAGATAAGTGTTTATCTGACATTTGGGATTTCAAAAGACTGAGAAATAGGAAGACACTTACAGAAATAACATATAAGGTCATCACCAACAAGAATTGGGTTTAATTCAAGCTACTGACAATAATTGAATTCTAAGTTTCCTGCYTCAGCCTAGAGTTGTCAATTAATTGAGCCTTGCTTGCATGTGAACATTGCTAGAGGCCTCTTACAGAATCAGCTGATTATAACTTTTTTTTCCTGCAAACTGAAGCAGCAACCCTCCTTCTCAATTTAGGTAATGATCATCTATGCAGGTTTTATTATATTAAAGCCCCATTCCAATTAATTCACATTTGCCAGATGCTGTCACAATTGCTGGCAGGTGTTTATTACACTCCAGGTCAGATTGAAAACACYATAAGAAGAGAAGTCTGCAGCATCAGAGCCATCCCAGGCTCCTGAAGGACACACAAACACCCTCGTGAGGAGAGAGGAGCTGCAAAAGAACCCCATGTACAAGAACCTTGTGGGCATGGGGGAACAGAGAGGCAAAATGGCACCTCCACTTTGCAACAAAACAGTGGCTCAGCAGTTGGGATGTCACCTCAACTTGCTTTTTAAGTGTCTCTTATCTCCACCAGAGCTGGATCAATCTACAATGAGAGATTTTAATGATTTACTTTCAGAAACTACCTGAAGTGGGACAAAGTTATTGAAGGAATTAGCAAGTCATTTAAAAAAACCTACAACAACAAAGAAATAAATCAAAAGAACACTACAAGAGCTTGTTAAATGTCATATTAGCAAACAGTTTAATTTATTAAAATGACTCCAGTACACCTCTGTGTTTCTACAACAGACACACATTACACATAACAGGTAAAACACAGTAAGAGCCTCCAGTCAGCAGTTTCCCAGAAACACAAAAACAACAGTATCTTACATCACCTCCCAGCTCAGCCTTCTTCCACGTGCTGCTCAGGGCACTCCTCTGAGGGGCAGGCAGGCAGCTGATGCCAGTGTGTGTCTGTGCTCCCTCAGCAGAGGTGCTCAGAGCAGCAGCCCTGTGCTCTCACACAGGGAGACACTGCCCTGACTCCAGCAGTGAGCACAGGGATTGCTGTGGCTGCACCAGGAGTGCAATTCCACATTTCCAGCACTCTGGAAACAGGGCACCTACAGCACATGCATGGAGAGGGTAAAGTTTCTCAGAGCATCAGAGACACTGGCCCAAAAAGATTTGCACACCTGAGTAAGCTCATAAGAATTACGAGACTCATGTAAGTCTTTATAAAKTCTTAAAATACAGTTGTGGTAATTCAGGGCCAGTCTCTTTTACTGGTTAACTTTACTGAAATCAACTGGATCTGGAATTCTAACAGCACAGCAAACATGAAAGTTAAAATCAGAAGACACTGAAGGTGTAAATAGAGTGCAAGTGTTGGTTTTTGACTGTTACAGCCTGACAATTTTACATTCTGTGCTTTAGTTTCAGGGAAAAGCATAGATGTTGTGTGTCAGAACATAGACACTAGCATATATACATGTATACATACACACCTGCTGCAGAATGCAAGAGCTTCCAGTGGCATATGATTCATAGTACCAATCTGTCACATGCAGGGTTTGTTTTTTTCCATACAGAACCAAAACAGTTTTAGAGGTGCCCTTCCCCCTGCATATATAAGAATCCATTAATGTGTATTCACATGCATTATTACCCACTCATTGATTTATGTTAACCAGATTTTTAAAAATTTTTTTGAATGTAAGCCATAAATTATTTTAGTTGCAACACCTAGCCAGAACWCTCCAGTGACCACAGTACTCCTGGGTTTTGTGGTAACTAATACCTCTGTTGGCAAAACATTCTTAACAAAATTACTCAAGTTTTGTTTGCTTCATATTGCTTCATTTTTAAAAATTTTTTTTAATGTACAATCTTTGCTGTTAGTACACTTCAGATTTGCTGAAGTGCAGTAAACTATGAGAGCTCGTTATTCAGAAGCACCTAGACTTTTCCTGATGTTAAATGGAAGCCATCAGCAACAAACATTGTATGGAGAATTCTTCAGGTGAATGAACAGTGCACATCAGTCAGTATGAGATGAAACTGTTTTCTAAACAGCTGCTAGCCTTCACAAAACAAATTATGTGTGATGTAGTCAGTCCTGCTGAGACAGCAGAAGGACATAAGAACACAAGTGACTCAAGGGTCAGTGTTTATCCATATTAATGTAGCTTTGGTTCAGAAATTCTTTAAGTGTTGTAGAGCACCTGGTTTAGTGACAAAACACATGCATCTCACAGTGCTTACAGTATAATGCTAATAAACTATAAACTGCAGCTTTCAAATATTAATAGCATTTAATAAAAAAATTTACAGAAATATYCTTGTTGACAAATGTGCAGTACAAATGCAAGCTCCTTGGCCACAAACTCTAATTGTGTGCATCAGTTTTGTGCTGGCATAACAGTGCAAGTGCTGGGATTCAAGTATGCTTTTCCATGTTTGTGGTAAGCAACAGAGATTTCATGATGATGTTTGGGGGATTTTCTGCTCACRAGGCCAGGATGTGAGAATCAAGCAAAGCAATGCAGCAAAGGAAATGTTTCATTTCCCTCATCTAGAAGGCATAAAGGAGGGAAAACACATTCCACAAGCAAACCAGCTTCACATACCACCAAGTTATTGCTTCAGCTATATCAGCTGTACTAAAATACAGGACTACAGGTTGCAATCTAAGCTGCCCTCACATGAAGGGAAGATGAAATCTACAGTGCAAGTCCTCCATGAAAAAGGCTCAAATTGCAACACCAGAGTCCTGTTTCATACAACAGAGTTGATTCATCATTCAGTTTTGCCTATGAATTAATTTTTTTTTTAAGTCAGTTAGATCACAGTCAAAAGTACATTGTTTATATTTCTGTGTTTCCAGAGGTTCTACTTCATGCCAATTTAGGTCTGCTCAACAAGAGAATATAATATGAAAACTTGTTTCCAAAGAACTGACAAAATTATTGCTGAAATTTTTATGGCCAAAATTAAAACTTAATTCACCAAATCAAGTCTTTACTCCACTTAAAAAAATCTGACATCCTATTATTTAAAACGAACAAAACAAAAAACAAAAAAACAAAAAAAAACCAAAACAAACAAAAAAAACCCCCAGAACTTATCAGGGTTTTTTTTTCAATTAAATAATAATCTAAGATTTTACAAGATATTCACATTCAGGCAACTGGCTGAATGACAGATGCCATAATAAAAACAAGAACACTACTCTCACATTCTTCCTGACAGCAGTGRTTAGTGCAATTTACCACTGCACTACAGTTTTAGTAGTGCAAGGTGTGCCTGCTGACATTTCTCACAATCACCTGCTACATGATCATTATTCTCAGATGTCTGTACCTGTAATTTTCATTAGAATTTTGGCATTTATGTTAACACTTAYGAAAAACTATGGCTTTATCCATTAAGTATATAGCCTACCTAAGCAAAATTTTTAAACCATTTATTTAAAACAATAAAACTGAATTGGAATGAAAATCACTTGGTTAAGCCATAAGCTGTGTTGCCACTAAACTCAAGATCTCAGGGTTAGCTACAGAACACCAATAYGTGTACTTGTGCATCTGTTACAGTCTTGAAAAGTTCATTTAAAATGTAACACTGATAAAACCTTTTTGAAATCTAATTCTAACAATTTATCTTATTTTTTGCAATCTGTTGAATTGCTTGTATCCAAAGTGTCATCCGAGGATCGCTGTATTACAACAGGACTGGGGCTGTAAGAAACCCAWAAATGCACACGTAAGAAGGCACTTGTCTTCCAGTAGTTCAAGTCAGAGAAGGCCTTACCCAGACAGTGGCACCTTACACTTGGAAGGATTAGCAAATGTCCCCAGGCTTTGCCACAGTCTCAAAAGCTGTCCTTGTGTCCCTGGACAAAGGTGCTGTGTGTGGTCTATAACACCATGAAGCTCATGACGAATTCCAGCAGCTTCTGCCTGTTGCTCTGAGGTAGGAACGTGGGGCCGAGTTCCAAAATGATGTCTTTCTTCTGCTGAGTCTGCTTGAAAACCTGAAAGCATGAACACATGTAAGCATCACCACGTTCAGGGAATCTCCTTTCTTCTGAGATTAAAATGTTATGGTCTATACTAAGTTTTGCCTCATTTACAAAACTTTTCTCATTTCTTGAAGGCTTGGATGGCAATGCCTTTAGGTATTATTAGAATTCACTCAATGTTGAAGCCCTTCAGGGGTTATGGAAGAAATTGAAACGTAAGTACAGTACGTGATAAGCAGCCAAATTTAAATAGTGAGGGACAAAGCAAGCAATCAAAGGCATCCAACTGAAAGTGTAAGCACTTTAAAAAAAAAGAATTCATTTGCTATGCTATAAYAGATGCTCAACAAACATTACCTAGTTCCACTTTTCATTCTAGTTTATTCTGCTGTTGGAAAATGATGGATTCAAYATGTGCTTTCCTCACAGCTATTCAGGTCTACAGGAAGATACCTTTACTAGGCAATCTAACTATTGTTGGATTATTCAATATATCAGAATTTAAAGGCAAAGACTTCAAAACCCATACCCAGCAATGTTTGCCTAAATGTCMATATTTTCAAATGCTAATGCTGTATCTTATCTGGCATTCAGGAAACCATGCCAGTCTGATGAAAGTAAAACACTTCACTTGCAAAATGTAGATGGGTGATTTATAATTTAAAATACTAGTGGTAAAGTACAAAATTGAATGTTTATCTTAAAGAACACCTGTATCCTCACAGTGAACATTGAAGGTGTAGAAGGATGGTTCCTCTGGAGCATCAATCACCACTAAGCCAAAATTTAATAACCAATGCTTTTTTGAAGATTTAAGCAGACTTCAAAATTAAATTTAGCTGTTACTGAGCACAGAACATGCTCTCAGCCTTTCAATATTGTTCAATAGGGACACAGAGTAGAACAGAGGGACTTCATTTGCTGTGAATAAAAATGTCTAGTCACCCAGCCATCCAGACAGGCCTTCCCAGGGGCAAGAAGTGCCCTGTTCTGCAGCTTGTGCTCTCTGTTGYAGCCCTCAGCCTGAAGGAAACCAAAATGCTCCACATCCACTATACATTTCCAGAGATACATTCACTGATTTTAAACTGACACTGAACAGATTCCTTGAAATGTCCAAATTGTGCTCATTATTGATGTGAAACTTGGCAGTCACCAGCTCTGAGCACCAARCACTTACTCCAATCTCCTTGAAGACTTTCACTGCATTCTTCACRTGACTGTAGGTAGCGCTCTCAGCTGCAAGAGAAAACCCAGAGATAAACAAACTGAAGTTCAATTTGGGCTACTTTGTGGTAGAAAGAAGAGAATTAATGAAACCCAGTTCCAAAACTAGTYTAACTTACCATACACAGCAACATTCCTCTCTGTCCTGCTTATTAAGTGCTTGTGCAGCTTCTGAATGTATTCAGACTCTAAAACAGGACCACTGAAATTGTGCACAAAGATGACAGCAGAGCTGTATGCCTCCAGTAATGGTCCCAGTAACCTCTGCAGGAAAGTGATGTACTGCTGGTGCTCCTGAGACTGGCTCACCTAAGAAAAGGCAACAAAAGGTTCAGTGACAGAGATGAGTGGGAACCCAAAATGATCTGAAAACCAAAATATGGCAAAACAGCAACCAAAATTAAAAAGAAAAAAAGGCACAAAAACTTGTACAAAAACAAGTGTGGGGGCACAGCACAATATGGGAGCATAGCAAAAGAAAAAGAGGTTTATCATGAGGGACAAAACAGGCTCTGAACAACACAGACCAATACTATTTTTCCTCTTCCAGGGTATTACTGTTTTCACAAGATAAAATTAAAGACATCACACTGATGTGCAGCCAACAGAAGGCCTGCCCTACATTCACAGAGATGGACAGAAGTTTTCAAGTGTCAACAAGATATCCTAAGGAGTGTTTGTRTCAGCTCTGATAGAACTAGTAATATTTCTAAAACCAACATAAGCAATCTATGAAGTGAAATATAGGCTGAATATAAATACCAGCTGGATAAATACCAGTCCCTTTTAGACTGCATGTAAAGAATAAAACCAAGATACTTGAATCTTTATCAGTTTTCAGGACTCTAACCATTGCTCCTCCACCTCCCTGTAAAGATTATGTTTCTTCAGCTGTTCTYCTCATGGGGAAGAGACAAATGGACTGTACAAAAACACTAACACTGCAGACCAACAAACCCCCTCCCCCCAAAAGAAAATKATTAGTCCCAGTCCTAAATAAGCAAAGTAATTTTTATCTCTCACAAGAGGGTTCAGCATCAGTAGCCTAAGGAAAATATTACCTTCAGGTAGCAATCTCTCTGCTCCTCTCCAAAATCACTGTCTTCATCTTCCTCATCACTTCTCCAAGATAATGGCTCAGGGAGTTTTTTATTCCACTGCTGTTCTGTAAGACTGGGGCTAACATCCTCCTGATCATCCTGCTTGAATATCAAAAACAAGGTGGTAAATAGGTAAAACTCCAAATCCAGGCAAGCAATAGGTTTATTTTATAATCTCATCTGATTTAAACAATTCATTTATTAACCAGTATTTAATGGAAGCAGGTGAGACTCAACTATAAGCAGCACTGAAAAAAGGAGAGAGAAGATATATTTAGTGAAAAAGACTGTTTTTTTTTTCTTGCTTGCTCCTGGGTGCTAAGGTTTGTTTACTGTACACAAAAAGAAGTTTATGAAGGGAAGATATGCTGAATTAGCTGCCTCTGCTCCTAAGGTTTTCTTTGCACTGTGCATCTCTGGCAAACTGCACCACACAGTGACTCCTCWACAGCCCTGCAAGCTGAGGAGCTGTACAGTAATTCTGAGATCAATGCAAAGCAATTAAAGAATGACAAAAGGTCTAGACTCCTGACTCCTGCAGAGCAGAAGGTAAAAATCCATGTAGCTATGCTACATTTGAAAGGGCTCCAATAATAAAATAAACCCCAAGTTTGAAGACAGTACAATAATAGGTGTTTTCCTTAGCAGCCTTACTGGTAAAATGAAATTACACACAGAGTCATGAAGCATCACAGGCTGACTGCACCCAGCTGTCTGAGGCTTATGAASAGAGAATGAAGCAGTCTCAGCCCTGGGCACAGTTACAAGCTTTCAGTAACAACACACACCCAGACCAAGTCTCACACTAAGGAGCACAAACCACCTGCAGTACAGCCCACTGCTCCCACAGTGCCTCTGCCACTTTACCTCAGCCACCAGGAGAATGCCATACTGGATCAGCCTTTCCACAGACTCRTGGCAGACTTGGTAGATCACCTGGCAAGGCTGCACAACATAAAAGGAATGCAATGAAAAAAATCACATCCATTACACCCATTACAGCAACATCATTCCCTGTTTTAGATATTATTTCTTTTATGCAAGTTATTAAACTTTTATCAGTATAATCCCAATGCACCACTCTTGTGTTTATCCTGGCATGCATTAAAAAATTATAGTGAAATAGGATATTTAAAACATGTCCAAGATTTTTCTGAAATGCATTACCACTGGTAGAAAACCACATTAAATATTCTCCCTTTTTAATGGCCTCTAACCAAATTTTAGTTTGTTAACAATTCTGGAATAAAATCATCATAAAATTAAAATTATTGAAACTCATAATAGTGATCTATCTGGCATTTAAAGGAAACTACACTTCCAAGAAGTTCTCTTATATGTTTTGAAACAGAATAAAAAAACCCAACCTCTTTTACACTATTCATATTAGAAAATATTTTCTTAGTTAAAAAATAATAATCAATTATCAACTCTGAAAGCAGAAAGACAGCATTACTAAAGAACTCCAGGTTATGAGCTAACATTACTACCCAGACAWAAATACTAAATTTGGCTTATGCTTSCACAAAAATACACAAGTAAAATACGAGTACAAATGTAAGAACTAATTCAAGAATCTCTAGAATTTTAAGCAACTTCTACACATAAGAATAAAGAACAYCTAGCACTTAATATTGAAAATATGCAGTGTCTGAAAAGTGAGATAACATCAGCTCTTGTCAACGTTTTGTAACAAAAACTGAAGTCAGGCCATGTTTAATTTGCCACTAAGTACTGGGTGTGGCACAACATGAGCACTGCACTCCTATGCAAACAAGGGACATCTTTAAAATATTGAGCCTTACTTCTCAACATAGTTTCAATCACCTGTGCAAATTCAYAGGAGCTGGCTTTGTTTCTTTAGGTAAAAAAAAAAAAAAATAGTTTCAGCAGAATGCAAATTCAGCTGTGATGGTCTAATTACAAGAACGACACAAAATATGTTAGAGAAGGTGCTCTTTCAGCTTCCCACAACAAGGTGGGCTTGTTAATGCTGCATTTCTCAGGAAAGGCCTAAAGCACAGCAGAAATGTCCCAGGGCAGCCCAGCATCACCCATTTCAGCAGCTGCAGGAGCAGCAGGTGGCACTCAGCATGTGACAGCCACTGATAGCCACCACCATCACACTGCACTGGCAGGGAACTGATCAGAGCTGTCATGTAGGAAGCATCCTGTAATTTGAAAGTAACAAGCAGAACAAAAATGGGACAATCAATGCAATTACTTACCAAAGACACAGAGAATTCATTAGAAAGCAAGTAGCACAAGCTGGCAGCTTTTCTGACCAGGTGTTCCTGACTGATTAAACTGGGAGAAGCACCACTGGTACCATTTCTGTACCTCCTGCTCTGAATTGCATGAAGACTGCAGGCTGGAGCAGAGACAAAAACAGGCRAAGTTTCATTTTCCAAAGAGCTTTATGGCAAAGGAAACATCAAACTTCTGTTTTGTTCACTTTTGGGGCTAAAGGCAGCCAAATATTACACATGCCATTCAAGAATGAAGACAGACTAAACCACTATTTTGTGTCCAGTAACATCAGATCAAAACCAAATCTCATTAAAATACTGCTCACCAAAGCACAGGTTTTGCCATGCTGGCTAAGAACWCTGACACTGCCTATGGCAGAGACCAATGCACAAACACTTGCAAGAAAGATAAAGGATGAGGGGAAAAAAGAATGGAAACGTTCCTCAAACAAAATACAAGTTTGCTTTAAAACTGTTAAGGTAAATATGGGTTGAAAGAGGAAGAAAAAAAATATATTAAAGTAAATAACTAAAGAAACTGATGGGAGTTTTTGTGCAGATGTTTTGACTTCAAGGGCTACAAGAAAGTCTTTCCTTGATAGACCCCAAAACATACCAATAACAGCCTCTTTAATGAATACATGAAGTATTCCATTGCTGTAGAAGTTCAGTTCAAAGACAGCAGGTATYGTGATGCTGGGAGTGACGAAGAACTCATTGTTTCTGCTCGTGTTTGTGATATTTACACAGTTCCCCAACAAGTGGATGGCRTGCATGACAACATCATCTGAGTTCCCTGAAAATCCCAAGTCAAAGTCACGGGCTAGGACCTCTTCCTTCATGGAGAAGAAATCTTCTACCAGTCTGGAAAGATCAGTTCCCTAGAAATAAACACMATCACACAGTTAAACAATTTTTCTGCACAGGAGTCTATCAGTAAACCATATAATCAGGTATATATCAAACAGAATACACCAACTGCCAGCAATCCAATGCACAACAGTCATATCAGGAAAAATTATTTTCACTGAGGTTTTGATTAAGTAGTTCCATATGTTTTGAATTAAATGCAATATATTTTATAGCCATAGAGGTATTTGGGAATGTAGTGTTTTTCTTTGCTTCTTGGTTTATTTCACAGCCTGCAGAGATCTGAATACYTCAAGATACCTCAAGACCATGTCAGAGGCATCATATTTCCATTATCTATGCTATAAAGTGAATGTTCAGTTAGGTGGGAATATTGCACTTAACAGAACGRAACAATTGGTTTGGAACATGAGGAAAAGCCTTTCCTCAGGCACCTCCTTTTCTTGTTTTCCATCAAGATGGAGTCAGATTACATTGTAAAATGCTTCTTTGATTCCACTATTTTAGGAAATTGGGAAGACTGGACTGATGAGAATGGTGACACTTCCTCCACAAGCAAGATTATACAAGTGACCAATATTTTTCCATTTGTTCTCAATTACATGCAATAAAAACTTCAGACTTGAAGGAGTTTTTGAAAAAATGAAAACAAACTTGTAGGAGGAAAAAAAATTCTTCCAACTCTCTTGCACAAGACTTCAGGTAAATATTAGTCTCATTCTGCCATTGTGATACAGCATTTTAGTACTGAGGAGCAGTAAAATCAATTTGGAAGTTAATGCAACAATTTTTAGAGTATTCAGTAGTGAATGTGCTTTGAGATCTAAAAAACAACAATAAAATAAATGAAAACCATGTAATCTTTAAAAAAAAGCATAACCTTTTGAATTACAAAGATCTATTTCCACAAGAGCATTTATTATCATCCCATCARTAATGGCTTGTGTTCAAGCATCCACTGCTAACTAAAATCTCAGCACTCAGACTATCTGAAATCCACTTCAATTTAAATGCATCTTTCTTTTTTTTATCAGTATCATGCAGTAGTAAAATCCATGCTATTTTTTAAATAAGTGAACAAGGCCAAAGCAATGTTTCACTGTTTAAACAGCACAGAAGCCTTACCTGCCTGTGTCTGTACAGCAACAAACAGGCAACAATGTGGGTGGACATCACAGCACAGGACTTGTCAGCAGCTAGAGGTGAACAAGAGAAACTTGTTAAGCAYGTGAGACATTCAGAACACCATTACAAATGAAAGGGAATCCACTATTTAAAAAACAGTGATGCAGTCACAGAACTGTACCCACCGAATGAAATACAAAGTGTTCTATGTCTGTCATATTAAAGTAACAATAAAGTAGCAATATTAAGGGAATCAAAGTAACTTGGACTAAGAAGRCCAAATAGAGCTTAAATACTAAGGTAAGTACTGTTTTCTGTGTACCTCTGGTACCACAAACCACAGATCTACTGACTGAAGAATATACCACATAATTTATAAAAYCTGAAGCTAGATGAGTTCATGTATGATCTTAAATAATGCCATTAAGACACTGCAGTAGCTCCTTACATGAAGAGACAAACAATGAGTGTATCAAYATGACAATTAAGCACTTCAGAATACAGAAAGTTTAGTGTACYAGTCAAACACAGCAAAAATCTTCTACTTGATCAGAAAAAGAGCTATTAAACTTTGAAGAGAAAGGAGGGAGACAAAGGATGTAGAACTTTCAGGATAATGTAAGTCATGAAATGACCACCTGAAYGGAGACAATTAGGAAGTGTGACATTACCACACAGAAAACTCGTGCTGTCAGCAAAACCAAACAGGCAGCTGCCAGCAACCTGCTCCAGGGAAGGTGTCCCTGCCCAKGGCAGGGGGCTGAAGTGAGATATCTTTAAGGTCCCTTCCTATCCCACCACTCTATGATCCTGTGGTAGTGATACTCCTCAACACTTACTGAACAAAATGTGCTCAGCCAAGTTGGMTATCAGCTCTCTTCTGAAGGGTTCACTGGTGATATCCCTGGAGTTGGGCAGTGAGGCCTCTGCACTCTCATCCACAGTATCATTAGGTCTGAATACAGAATAAAAATTAACATGATGACATTTAGATTCTGAYCAAAATGTTAAATAATATAAACTGATTTTTTAAATATATACACTAACTGAACCACAGCACAAAATACCATTACAGTCTGGTAAGGGCAGAAAATGTTATCAGCAAAAAGCTCTACCAACTTCTCCTGATTATATGGACAACAGTAGAAAAAGCAAATTTGCCTGAAAGACAGAACCCAATCTCTCTACAAACTAGAAATGGTCTTTTGTCTGGACTTAGAACTTTCTAAAGGTACAGGACTGACTTTGTTCCCCCAGGACCACACAGGCCTGTATAATTCCTGAAAAAACCAATTAAAATGTGTATCTATGGAACAAATGCAGAACTAACCCTTGAGCAGCTTTGCAGTTTTGACAGTCACCTCCTTGAAAACAAGGAGTACTCACTCACAGGTCTGATTTGCTTTGGAATTATTCCAAAAACATTGTGAAATGTTTGTGACGTTTAAAGCGAATCCTTTACTTTTCATTAAGCATGCCATTTCCACCCCTAAATTATTCCATAAAATTTATAAACCCCAASAGAGGTTACTAAAATTAAAAAAAARGGAAAAAAGTCTACTTGAATTTATTTGAACAGAGCTCATCAAGAAGAATGTAACTCTTATAATAAATTGCACAGGGTTTTTTTRCTGAAGTTTTGCACTTTCCTATAAACAATTAGATTATCCATGGAGAGTTCAAGCACTGCTTGGAATGTAGTGCAGAACATGAAAAAGAGAAACAAACAAATCCCAACCTGTCCTCCCTTTCAACAACACCCGAAAAAATTCTCTACCTTGATGGAAGTATAGCTGGTAACAAAGCTTGTTCCAAAGAAAGAGGAGCAGGCACAGGTTTTTGGCTTTGGCTGTTTACATATTCCTGTTAAAAAAAGACTTGTTATTTTCTSTACTTTTTCCACATTATTCTTGCATTCAACTGATAATGCTATTACAGGAAAAAGGCAATAATTCAAAAATGCAACTGATTAAAAATAGCTTACACTCAAAAAGCAGTAATAAGGTGAGAGAGATTAAAAACCAGCTTATTCACTTTTGACTTTTTTTTTATGCAAAAAAAAAAGCAGACTTCCCACAGCAAGGAATCTGCACTTCATAAAAAAACTTGCAATGAAAACAACACACAACCTCTGTCAGCACCCTGCTGTGAACAACTCCTTTGAGATGAGTTCCACGATTAAATTAATGAGAACTGCCTCATTAACATGAGTGAGAGCAAAGCCTAGCACCCATTCAGAACCAGCATGGAGACTGTAATTATTGCTTACTCCTGCCTTACTCAAATGCCAGGATAGAGATCTTCTCCTAGGGAAAACACTAGTRTACAAAACTCCAGTTGCAAAGACACAAACTAAAGCCCCCAGGAAGCAGGCAGGGTACTGCATGCTTGGAATTCCTGAATCCCAAATTTCTCAATAGCCAACCGACTCTCCTTATAGGTTAAAATTTACACTATTCTGTTTCCAGGACACTGTGTTCCCTCAGTTTCTGTAAAGAATGGGAAACTAAAGAGCCACTTAACCTGCTGGTCAGGAAAACAGCTCCCTCCCAAGAAAGCTGCTTAAAAGACTTCCACAGCCTCTCACACTCTCTTCTGCTTCCAAGCCTGTGCTCACAGAACTGCAGATGCCCAAAATTAACCCCCAAAGCTCAACTGCTTTAGAAAAACCTGCAGTGACACAACTGCAGCTACACTTCTGCAAATCTGAGCTAAGGCACACTTTAAGGATTTGTGTCATTTATCACCATTCTAGAGCACAATAAGGAACACAGGTACAAATGAGACCTGACAGAGGCTCCTGGGAAGGTACAGAGTGATTAGCATTTCACTAGATTAAGAGGGCAGATAACCCTCTTTTCCTTACACTGATCCAAGAAAAGTTGTTAACTCCCTACCAAGAATAGCCCRAGCCTTGTCCTTTGGAAGGGAATCAGTATCTTTCCCTGCTACASTAATTACAATGCAGTGCAGCTGGCCACAATAATTTCATGCTGTGGTAACTGAACCCTCCAAAGTTCTCCAACCCTACAGCTTTTTCTGAGAGAAGTAGGGCAGAAAGAAGAACACCTAATTWATTTGAATAATGTTCTAGTAAGTTGCTGCTCCAGTGCTTAATCTTATTAAAGTCACACTAAAAATAAGGCATACTGTGGCAGAATGCAGATTAGTGAAATGTAGATTAGTACCAGCAGATTCTGCAAAGAGATCAGAGAAAATTAAGAGTAAAGGCAGTTACTGCCACACCACTCCATTCTCTGAGAAACTACAGAACAGTATATGGTGAAGTACTGTAGGTAACAGTTATGAATTAATAATGAATGGTAACTTCCAGAGAATATAAAGATTTTTATGATATATTACCCATGACACTTTCATAGCTACTAATTTGCTTAGCAATTTTAAAACTCCAGTGAGATAAACGCTCTTCCTCAACAATTGCAGATGTTATTAAATTAAACTGGAGAACAGTATTCAGCTTCCTTTAACTCCATATGTCTCTACAATGTAAAGAATTACTAGATAGTATAAGGATCATTTTAAAGATTGCTTGTTAAATAAAGAACATCACCAGTAAGAATATTTGGACTGTTTCAAAACTAATATATCAACTCTGAGATTACTTCAGCTTAATACAAATGTATCCAAAGACTCACACATTCATCAAAAACAGTCATGCTTTTGTCCTGCCAGAATGGACTGCAGCAGACAATGCTAGTGATGATAACCCACAAAGAGAAAAATAAAAAAAAAAAAACACATCCCACTATTGAAACACCAAAAGTGTCAAACCTTTAAAAAGAACTTCAAGATACCAAACTTACTTTTAAGGAAAATGGTTGTGCAAAATCTACTCTGACACACCCATAATTCTTCCGCAGCATCCTGAAGACTCCTCTAGCTATACTCCAAAGGCTTTCATTCTTCTTGGGCTTGCCCTAGAAAACAYAGGTGGTTGTTTTGCTTTTCTTCCACTTTGCAATTAAAAGGTTACATTTAAAATTAAAATGCATGCAACAGCAGACAAAGCAAAGCCAAAGCTTCTGACACACCTTTTAACTTCAAGTAAACAAGTAAATCTAGAGAACTATTCTTCTCCATAGCTMTTCCCCTGAACATATTACTTGCCATGTCACAGATTTGCATTTAGAAGTGTGTCACCTGTACCTCAGCACTCCCCATTAGAGATGTTTTGTGATTCATGGCACAACCTTTAACTATGTAACACGTTTTCCTGCAGATAAGCAGAAAATCCCCTAGGCAAAACAAGCTGTAAGATTGCTCTTACCAGCTGTTCGCTGTTATAGTGACCTTCAATTATGCGGTCATAGGAGATTCCCACAGGGATAATCAGGACATCAGGAGTAGCATTTGAGAAGAGAGCATCCACCACYACAGACAGAAGACCTGCTCTAGCTCCAGATGTCTTCCCACTTCGAGACCTAGTGCCTTCCAAGAATATTTCTAGAAACTGCTGCTGTCTCAACAGTTCTTCTATGTGCTGAATACAAAAAGATTGGAAAACAGAAAAAATAAGCATCTAATTATATTGGCATACACATGTATAATAACATACAATTATATTTCAAATACATGTCAGCAACCATTTCCTTTCAAAAGCATTAGAAGATCATGAGTACTTGTGGAAAAAAACCCCCAGTAATTAATGAATGCCTGACACAAGCCCAGACCTATGTGCAACTGAATTTCCATGAATAYACAAGCAGTAGAATATTTGTTCAGAAAGCATCTCTAACAATGGTTGATGCAGTTGATTCACATTCATCTTTCCTTCTGGTTCCCCAGCACATCCCATCTTCCAAGATGCAAATACAGCTGCTACRCTGAATGGCACAAAGGATTACATCAACCCATCATGAACACAGACTTCCATTGTGTTAAGTGGATCAGCATAGAGATGCTTCACAACAAAAGACATCAGTGAAATGAGCATAAGTTAACTCAGAGAGCATTAATTCCACATTCTTTAATAAGRACTATGCAAGGTGGATATCTGCTCATCCTCAAAGGGGCTGARCATGCAATTTTCTTTATTCTATAAATGCAAACCTTCATAAAAAATGAAACACCTTTTTGCAGCATGACACTTAGGACTTAAATTCAAAGCAATAAACACATCTCTAGAGTGATGGAACTCCCTTTCCCACTTGCCACCCAAAAAAGACAGATGAGAAATACACACCACGTAGAGCAAAGCTCTGTACAGGAAATCCTTACGGCCATCAGGGTTCTGATCCAGCTTCCGACGGATGAAAAACCCTCCCAGCTTGCGGATCAGYGTGCTGCACACAGGAGAGAGATTCACTGATATCAGTCTGCAGGAAACTACCACACCTCCAACAAATTATGCCTTGCACACWACAGGGGTTCAAACATTCTTAAAGACTAAGCTTTATTACACTAAGTGCACATGATGGGACTACCACAAATACTTCTCTATTTCATTTATGAACAGGCTTCTTCACACTGTCTTGCTCCATTTCACTGCCTTGACAGGCCACTGACCAGGAGATTCTTGCACACTGAGATGCTGGTGACCTGTGCAAGAGTTAACCTGAGCTGGCCCCAGTCTGTGCTGTGCTGCCCACTCCCCTCAGCTGCAGAACCAGCTCAGCCAGCTGATTTTAACAGAGCAATCAGCAGGCAGCTCCCACTTGGCACCAGCAATTACACCACCTGCACAGTCCTGCGTTTATCTCATAGCGTAGCAAGAAGTTCCCATGAGGACATCCCTTCTGCTTGACAGAAGCAATGATGAATAGGGCTGTTTTCTTGCAAGAAAATCCTTTACTGGCTCAAAAGAGCMAACAGGAGCACCCCTTTCTGCAGACAGGGTGCCATGTGTAGGTCATGGGCCTGCTGACTACTACAGAACTCAGGGTGCCCAGYGCCTGAAGTACTGTTAGATCATCTATGTTAAACTCTCTTTATTCTGCAGGCCTTAAGAACTAGCTTTTTAATTGATAATTTCTATGAATGCCTTTTTCATTGGGATTATTACAGACTAGCACCTACTGGTGTAAAACACCCTCAAAGTCAAGGTACTCCCCTCCTTTCCTCATCATTTCCTGTAATATCCAGGGTTTTTTTAGATACCAAATATGCCCAAATTCTGTCTCAATGGCAAAATATAACCTAAAATACCTCAGATTCTTCAGCCACCAAAAATATAATTTAAACACTGACTCAAGTGGAATACTTTTTCACAAAGTATTATTCACCCAGTACTGTTACTGCTTGTTAGCCAACTCACTAAACTGCATGAAGAGCTGGTCGTTAACAACTCTTTCTCTCATATCATCTTGCCTTAGTCACCTTACCCACTCTGAGACTCCAAAAAAGGAATATCCTTTCTCCTTACCCTACTGAGCTTGTAACAGAGCTTCTCAGCAGGATGTAGTGATGCTCCCTCTCTGAACATKTCATAGGAACCAAAGAAGCTCTACATGATGACCCAGTAACAGTCAGATAATTTTACACTTGGACATTTTGTGCAATAGGTCAGATCCCACCACCTTAGTCTTTTTTCAAATAAGGAGAGGTTATTACCTGAAGATGGGGATGTTGAGATTGTTCCCTGCAGCTATGTAGGGTGCTTTGATGTTATGGCAGAAAAGAATGAATGTAAGAAGCAGGTAGTCAATGTGGGATTTGTGAACAGGCAAAAAGATAAGAGGCAAATTCATCTATGGTGTGGAGAGAAGGAAAAAAGAAACAAGTCAGTTGGTAACAAATATGGAATATTACTCCTTTTCTTAAATCCACTCTTGAGACTGCTAGCATCATCTTATCTGAACYGGTTTTGTTTTCCAGTTACTATAAGTGAGTTTGTTTACTCCTGGTTTTCCTTCAGCTGGGACAATGAGAACATTTTAGTCAACTTGTCTGTAGTCACAGTTTTCATGGACTGTAGTTTTCAATTGTATCCATTACATTAACAATGATTAATACTCCCAGTTTCTTCAGACTCACAGTGTTGAGACACTAACCAAACAATTAAAGGGAAGTTTGGGAAAGGGAAAAGTCCTCACTGTCACCAAAATATGGTATTTCTATTAGATATTAGCAAGGATTTATGAATAGTGCATTTCCCAAACAAAATATTCAAAATAAACCAGAAAAGAACATGAACTTTTTTATTTGTTTCATTTATCTAATCAATATTTCTAAGGTAAATCCTGCAAGAAGAGTTAATTCATTTGAGTGYAAATAAAATGGTACTATATATAGAAATAAATGGAGTTTGTTTGACTAATTTCAGTAAATACTGAAAAACTGGAAACAGATTGCTAGTAAGATATAGGAAAAGTGTTTTCTTAAAAGTTTTTATTCCAAATCAAAGTARAAGTGAAATATCCTGACTAGATCTACTAATTTATTTCTGGCTGCCTCAGCTCACAAAACCAGAAACGATTTTGGATGCAGGTTATCTRAGATAATTATTCAGCTGATAGTTAAAATTTGATCCTGAATCAAAGGTAAACCCAGAGTTCACGTAGTATTTTAGGTTACACAACTCTAGGAGCATATATTTAAWTAAGAACACTATTTCATGGTGGTTTTTTGTATTTCAGATACAAAACAGTTCCACCTACAATCACATTTCATACAGGCTTAGCAGAACCTAACAGAAAGAGAAGTGCTGCAAACATCATAAGAAACCACTTCAGAAATCTAACTTACTGGACTTTCCCACACTCCCTTACCTCTGTTGCTGCTTTGACCATTTCTATTTGACCTCTGTGGATCTGGATATTCCAGAAGAAGCTGTTAAACAACTTCAGTAACACCCAGCCAGTCAACCTAAGGGAAAACAAACACAGCTGAAAAAACTTCATTTATTTCAGCCTCTGTTTTATATTGCTTCTGTATGACTAAAGGCAAAGYCAGTTCATCTGATAACTTATATTTACACAAAATTACTATAAAATCCAATTGCTAAACAAGGTTTTGCCCATGGTTAGTAGCCACATTTCAGCCTCCTGCAGCTATGACATGAGTCTTGTATCAACCTCAGTGAAGGCTGTGAACTAGGAACATAACAGAGACAAAATCATCCTCAGTAGTAAATGTAGACACCACAGGAGAAGATTTTATCTAAAATAACACYCTCCCTGAGTTATTTATATCTACAAATTATAATGTTGAATAGGCTAATGGTAAATTTGTCTTTCAGGCTATAYTGCTGCAGATAGCTGCTCTTGCCCATGTGAGTCTGGAACAACAAATGATGCCAATACTGGTCTAAGCATTAGCACCAAAACTAGTTTTGGGAGGAAAGAAAAAGTGTCTATTTAATCTAATCATAAGATATATTCCTTGGAAAGGCAGAGGATTTCTGCTGCATCTGAAAATGAAGAATAACTATTTTATTAGCTAATGTTAAGAAGGGAATTTTTATAAATAATTTTGAAATTATTTATTTTTGAAATAATTATTATTTCTGCATCATGTGTTACAAGCTCTGTTGGTATTATGCTTAGAAAGAGCTTGTCCAYCCTTCCACTCACTGACAATGAGACATTTCTGTTACCTGATTAAAGCAGGTGACACATTTGCTACCATCTCCTGGAGAATCTTCCGAGCTTTTTTCTTCACTTTGTTGATAGCTTTAGGATCCGTCTGAACAAAACTGCCTGGAGTACTTGGCTCAGAAGCTTCATCTACAATGGCCTTCTGGACTCTAGCAATAAAAAGTAAAGTTTATGAGACAGCCCCACAACAGAAGAGTCCAAGACACAGACAACAGCAGCTTGGAATGAGCTATGTGTTACTACAGGAGTAAGTTGCAAACACAAAAATCATCCACGCTGAACTATCGTGTAGTCCAAATGTACTAAATTTAATTCAGTTTTATAAGTTCTAATTTAAGAGGCAGGTGATGATTGAATGGGCTCAAAGGTAACTGCATGAAACAGTATGTACACAGTTCACAGGTACTAATATTAAGTGACTGCCAATTTTCTGAAATGGTTAATAAAGTTAAAAATTCAGGTGCAATCCCATTTTTATTAATGTTTTCTTTTTCCTGCCACAGCAATTTCACTTACCATATTAGACAGGTTTATGCAGTTGCTATTTTGAACTTCTAGATTACTGTTGTCAT
Organism: Alauda arvensis; assembly: GCA_902810485.1. Lineage (NCBI taxonomy): Eukaryota > Metazoa > Chordata > Aves > Passeriformes > Alaudidae > Alauda > Alauda arvensis. The sequence goes on from CADDXX010000589.1 coordinate 204,859, forward strand.
TAAATTCTCAGTGTCACCAAGTCCAACAAAATTTTACAAGGCCTATTTTCCCCCTTTAAAACATACCCAAGAGACAGTAAGTGGCTTTAATACACCATGGCTGTCGCATAATGGAGTCTGCTTTACCTTTCAAAAGCAACATTATCATCTTCAGATGGGATTCAAGCTTTAAAAATTCAGGAGAATTAGGAATGTTAATGTAGGCAGTGTGTGCCCTCTGACAAAAGTAGCCTCAAGGAGCAAGCATGAGGCTGAATTTCTTTGTGTCCAAGGAAAACTGATCCATGAACAGCTGATCAGGGGCTCAAGATGCCATTTAAAATGAGGCATATGRCACAGAAAACAAGCTCCACAAAGTTAAGGCTGGGTAATCCATTCTACAGCCTTTTTCCATTTTTTGCTGCACTCTCCAGTTGTACACTCAGGGTACTCCAAAATGTTGCTCTCCTATTATTTCTGAAACACTGACACTATTGATGACTGCACTATTACTTCAGTGGTAATGATTTACACGAATTAGATAAACAGAAGTTTGAAGAGCTCTCATGTAGCAATTTATTGTTCTATGTAATGTCTGCTGTTCTCCCACTACACACCATTCATTTAGAGACTTGTAATCCTTAAACTCCCCTCTTTTACTATTCCAACAGAAATTCTTGAAAGGCTGTGCCAAAGATACTGCATCTTCTGGTATTTTAAACAGTCTGATTTTCAAAACTTGCAGTTTCTAAATTCAGGCATATTTTAATGCAATAATAATTTAAAAAATAGTTAATTTTGCATCATCTTACCTGCTGCTATTCAGCACATTTTCTGTCAGGTTCTTGGCAAACATGCCCTTATGAACATCCCTCTCTTGCACAAAAAGGACATAACAAAAGCGTCTCGCAAGCCACCCTCTGTACCTACAAAAACATGAAGGGTATTTCAGCACAAATCTCAAAATATTAATAATAGCATTAAAAAAATTTAAAAATAAAATTAAGAAGCAAAAGTAAGTAAAATTTTAGAAATGGCTGTCTAAAAGTTTCTGTATCTTCTAGTAAATTGCCAGTATCTTCATGTTACGGATTAAACAACTGATGCATAGCACAAAACATCTGAGCCAACTGGGGTCTGCATCCCTTCAGTTCAGGGTGACACTGGCCTTAAAACACCCACAGAATCCCAGAAGGTAGTGAACAAACCAGCACATACATTTTGTCTGTCCCCTGGAATGAGCTCGCCAGCTCAGAGGGGCCAAAAGAAGTGCTCATTTCCAACTTGGTGCCTCTTTCCACKGAGCAAAGTAAATGCCCAGCTAAGAGCAAAGAGTCAACTTCTTTAAGGAACACCAAGTCCTCTTTGSAGAGCTGCTCACGTCAGCACAGGGTAAACTCTCACAAACACTTTTGAAAATATGTTTGTATTAGCCATCAAAACTAAAGCCACTTTTTTAGTTAGCTTTTCTTCCTTTACAGTRTTTTCAAACACCCAGTCCTATGTGTCTTCTCCATACCTTCTCCTAGTAAAGTTTTAGCAAGAGTATAAACCACAAAATGATCAATAAATCGCACTACAAATTCAAGTGTTTAAGGTAACCTATAAAGACAGTCTATTCTTCTTAAATTAACCCTGCCCTCTACTCAATCATACAAGCAGAAATCACCTGAGAAAACATTATTTGGAATATGAAACATCACAGAAGATGCATGTGACAACGAATGGCTTGGAATATCCCCCACAGTGGATACTGATCACTATTCCTCTCCTCACCTCCYTCATTTACCAGGCCAGCAGTGGACAAGCCATCACTTCAACAAACTGAACACCTGGGACCCCCAAACAGAGGGGGAAGAGCTGATGTGATGGGGCAGAATTAATGAAAAATTAATTTCTGGCAATTCCTAAGCCCAGAGCAGTAAGAGTTATGCARAATCTCTGGTGCACTGCCTGGCTGCTGCTGCAGTGAGTGTCCCAAACTGAACCATGGGTGACAAAGGTCATGGAGGTTTCCATGCTGGAACACTGCCAACGTCTCACCCGCTGTCATCACTCGAGTTACTGATCTTGGCTGCCAAACCTCCCTACCACATCTCAGTACATTTATACATCTCTTCAAAACAGCAAGGAAAGATGAGACACAACTTCTACACTACAGAAGGCCAARGCCCTTGAGTGCACTGTAATTAAGATGGGTGCACATGCATGAGCCATGGRCACAGAGTGATTACAGAATGATTACACGAATATTCAGACCAGCTATTTGTGCTGTCAGAGATGGAGACTGGCAACTCTGTTTTAATTGGTTTTTTTCCTTTATCCCCCTTCCCTTTGGAAGGAGAGCACTACTGATTTGTCTAGAAAGCAAAGATGCTTCTTTCTGACAATATTTTTTAGTAACGATGAACATATCAGAACAGCACACAGGTATTAGAGGCATCTGTCAAGGYATGAAGGCTTCTACATTCATTTTACAGCTTAGACATAATGTRGTTTAATTGGAAAAATCTATTTTCTGATTATGTAGCAATGAGAGAAGATAAAAATGATACAGAATGGACCAGCCAAGAGACACTGAATACTGGCAGTTGTACCTCAGATAAAGGCTGTCAATACAGTTACAGCAAGCTGGCAGTTAAAGGGAACCCCTCTTGCTTTCTCAGGCCAGGAAACTGCGACTATGTAGCCCCATGAGACCTCAGAACTTCATTAAAATTGTCCATTTTCACACTACAATGACACAGTTTTCACACTATAATGACACTAGATCTCTCACTATTCCAAGCCAGATGTGTTTATTCCAGAATAATTCATTAACCCATATCTTTTTCTTCTTCTMTTTCCAATTCAAGTAACTTTGACCATTCAAAACCATTCAAGCTTTCAAAACTAATTTTTAAAAAGTTAAATAGTATTTCTGTTATTTTTCTGTATTCCAAACTACAAGCTCAACTCTTAAAAAACCCATAATTAATTCAAATTTAATAAAGAACAGCCTCTAACATTAGCTTTCTCCCTCTCAAGCACACACAATGCTGCCTTTCTTTCACTCAGACACTTTGGCTCATTTCTTTCAGGCTGCTGGCCTCTCTTTGTTTGCTCTGACTCTTCAACAAACACCACAGGACATGCTTATGCTAATGATTACTGTGAAAAAAACTTAGCAAGCATTATTAACTTTCCAAAAAACGGAATATTTGAATGCAATTCCAGCATCTTCATCCCAGAACACAAGTTATGATTCCAATAGCGCAAAGTCACATCTTCATTTTTTAGATTTTTTTTCATTTATACTGCACTTTCCAGAAGCTGCACTGTGCCACTGAGGCAGAAAAGAGACAGATTCATAAGACATATTCAGGCTTAGCTGCCATAAGTGGTAATAAGTCAACACCTRAATTGTGAGCCAGATCTGCTCAGTAAATTGAAGTGCAGCCTAAAGTCTTCTAAGGCATAAGGGAATAAATCAGGTCCCCTCAATATTATGCTACAGAGGCTGCCCTTTGCACAAAAGGTGAAAGAATTTTTTGTGAAACAGGTTTGACCCCTACACTCCTTGTCTATAACCCCAAAGGACTTTGCCCAGYTCCCAAATACACACAGCCAGATTTAACAAGCACATTACTGAAGTGAGCACCAAATTTCTGCAWTTTAGGACCACAATATGCATCAACTCAGTCCAGACCATAATAGAGATTTCTCTGTCATAAAATCAGAACACCATGAATTTTAAAAGCAAAAGAAACACTTGCTACATTACCTTGTATGTGTTTCATTGATGTATATGACATTACGGAGACCCAAAGAAGGAATACTAGAATTGAAGAAATTATCCTGTAAAACCAAGAAAAAAAAAACAAGACTGACGGACTATTTAATTACATAAAAATAGCTTTGTTTGTTACACTCATCATAACATTTATGATAATGCAATATTTTTCATTTGTACTCAACACAAAGCCAAAACCAGACAAATGCTGAACCTATCTATACAGTACACTTCTAAAATGAAAATGGAATTCAAATCACTATTCCCAAGTCCAGTACTTTCAAAGCATTCTCTAGGCTTTACTGTGTGGYTGTGCCAGTTACACTCTTCAAGCCACAATATTTCATCAGATTCTGATGCAATATAAACCAGAACTCATCTTTGAGACAGAATTTTATGAAGCCACACTGGGCATTAGAGTAACCACGAGCATTTGACACTCAGTCTGTAGCATCTGTTTGCCAGCAGATCAAGCATCATGTAACAACAGCCCAAGGGGCAGRATATCCATGCATGGTTAGGTGGCAAATCTGCACATTCCTGCTCTGCCTGAACAACAAACACTGTCCAGCCTTGTAGAGCCTTGTTACAGACTCCACATGTCAAAGTATTAACTGGGATGAGTTTAGTATTTGTTGTTTCTAACAAAAATACTCCTTAGCAGAAGACCTACATTCCACTCTCTCACAGTCCAAGTGAATATCTTGACCAAGAGGCTGATTTCTTTCTATTCAAATGATACATAATTATAAAACTGGTACCTTGCCAGCAGTGAACTACAGCTAAAACTACTGGAACTAAACATCTCAAAGGCAAAAAAAAGGACAGCAAAGGAGAAAGATGGTCACCAGCAATAGCAGAACTGCAAAACAGCTTCAGCACCAATTTTGCAATGAGAGTCAAGTAAGAGTCATTTGTTTATATTTTGTTTAGGACACACCATTTGCCACAGAATTAAAATATATGACTATCCTATGTTATTTGCAAATCATGTGGAAATTATGAGCTACAGTGAGAGCAGAGTCTTCTGCTCCCTGCTAAAGCACAACTCTGCTGTACAATCAACCAATTGTTGCTCCTGGTCTTAAGAGGAAACTTCAATGTTATGCTAATTTATTTGACTATACACTGGTGGCTTTTTGTGGATCTTATAAACTGATGACATGCTGTGGCAAAGAGAGCAAAATGACTTGGTTTTGGTCTCCCAAACAATCAGCAACCAAGTTAAGCACCACTGAATGACAGTCTATACCAGTGCTCTAAGTGTCAGGTTAAACTTCACTACAAAACTCATCCTCCAGTGGTACTTTAGCTTTTCCTTATTTAATTCTTCTCCAAGCCTGTGCCAAGCAGAGCACGTGGTTCTGAGAGACCAACTGAGCCAACAGAGGATCTYCCTGCTGGCACAAAGAAGAAGCCCAGCTCCCACCACCACATCCTGGCTTTTGCTGCTGATCTCTACACCTCACTTCTTAACTTACAGCACCTCTAGCATTTATTACATCCTTTAATGTCCCACCTTCATGCAGACAAGACAAAAAACTAAATKAATAAAGCAGGTAGTTTTCTGCTTGGTTAGTGAACTTGATCAGCCCTCAGGAGAACAGGAAGGAAAACAAGAGGGAGAAGCAAGATTTCCCACTCTCAGCATTGGCAAATTGCTAGTTTGGTCAGCACACTGGAAATTTGCCTCATTCATTCCTTTTCCTTAAGAAAAATAATGAAAAGRACAGCTCCAAAAAAAGTATTTRGMATCTAATGARAGGATTATCTTTGTTACTGTCTGTGCAAGGATGGTATTTCTTTCCTCACAGAAGRTAACAAAGGGCTTAATAGGTCATGCCCCTTTCTTAAGTGGAATTTTAGGATAGTTRATTAGTCTCTTATTAAATGGACAAAACACAGAACAAGATTTTTTATTTTAAAGCGTAATTCCCAGTTTGAAAGGACCAGCCTAATTACTAACAGGCTAATTACTAAATCTATAAAGCCCTAAGCAGAGGATTCACACACACATTTTCCTAAGTCAAAACACTTGACTTGTCTATTTGAAAGTCTCAGTTTATCTGTTTGTCTTGTTGCCCATTTCATACACAGCCTTCACAGTACATTTGGATTTCTATACCACATTTGTATGTCATTGATGCAATTTTCTGTTCTGGCAGAGGAACAGAGTGAAATAACTCCTCTTTGGTCAAAGAGAGAAGCAAATTTTCCCTCCAGCCCAGGCAMTGAAGGTGCAACTGAGTGCAACCTAAAGCCCAGGGGGTACACATAGCCAAATTACATGAGGAACTAGTTACAAATGGTATTGTGCCATTTTGCACCTTGAGCTTACAGAAAGCCTGCCCCACGCAGTTCAATAAAGTTCAATTTTAAATCAGCTTGCACAACCTCTCTAGAGCCACCATCTTGACACTGTTCCCAGCAGACAAATATCCCCACTATCACAACTGGCAGGCCTTGCTTGCAGGCTGGGCAGAGAGGCAAGGAAACAGCCAGAAGTAGAAAATTAACTTGTTCTCTCAAGTACAGCACTGAGCAAGATGGAAAGGAAGCATATTGCTGAGGTTCCAAACTGTATTTATCCTGTGGCTAGAGAATTAAAGTGCCCTAAAAGCAAACTTYCACACTTTGATATGCTCCAAATTCCCATTATTAATCTAACACACCAGATAACTTTACTATCCCATTTCCCAGTAATAATTCTCAGGAGYTAGAAAGTTTTGTGCAAGGATTAAGTCTGCACTGAGAGATGGGAGACTAAGCATCAAAACAGGTGAGTGCTATCCTTGAATTCCACAACAAATTAAACACAACCACAAACAACAAGTGAAAAACTACAGCACTTCATGTTGCAAAAACATTGTGACCTTAATTCTGAAAGTAAGGAAACTACTGCAACTATGCATTATTGTCAAACATAATCCATCCCATAATCTCCTTACCCGGCTCTGGGGAGTGCACACATAGCAACATCGTCCCACAAACGGCCTCTTCCTGCTCAGCAGAGCCTCCTTCCATCTCAACGTGGCAGATCGGAACAGAGTGGGACGAGAGTTACACTCCCCCTGCGGAACAAAAGACCACTGTGTAAATATGCAGAAATATGTGGTCTGCTGTGTATGGGAAAGTTCTGAGGAAGAGGAGTTGCCAGACACGTAAAAAAAATTACCCCTCGGTTATGTAAAGCGTGATTTTTTCCAACATTTTTCTAAAATTTAAAAAAACGAAAGCAAAATCTCAGTGTTGTGCTTATGTATCTAAGCACTGCTGCATGGGCTGACACAAAATTTTAAAAGGAATGATAACTGTAATTAGGAAACACCAAAGAAACTGCCAGCTGAGAAAACTGAAGGAAATTAACAGKACACTACAGTCTCAATAACGTAAAGGTGCTGGCAATATGAGCAATGTATTTTAAGGTTCAAGTGAATATCACCCTGTAAAACTGCAAGAACACTCACTCAATGTATCCAAAATATTAATTCCATGGACTCTGTAGGCACTTTCAGCAGTTTCATGCAGAGTGATATGAAAAAGGATCCCCTGTGCTTTYTGCAAAGTTACACTGTCTATCTGAAGATTACAGAACAAAAAATCCAGAGTGTCTGCATTCACAGAACTCACTCTCTATGTTAGGACATAATGCAAAAATTGTAGTTGAGTGTATTTTCAAAGACCTTGATTTTTTCCATTGAAGTTTACAGAATTATTGCTTGCCTGAGAAAGAGAACTGAGAATGTCATTTTTAAACCACGTATTTTATTGAAAGCTACTTCCAGTATTAAAAGAGAAGTTACAGAAACAAACCAAASCAAACCCAAAATGTTKWWWAWARWASWWCTAAGTGGCAGAGCAGCAGGGTGGAACCAAGATTGGAAGACACAAATACAGATCATCACATACTCAGCCCAGTGAGAGGCTCCCAGAAAGTCAAAAGCAATGCTGAAGATGCTTAAAAACTAAATTGTGCATGTATCACATTTGGGAAGCAGCATGAACTGGCAAATATTCCAAGGTTAACTCTTCCAATTGAAATAAACAAGTATCAAGATGCTAAGCTTGCCATAATCCCTCCTCTATCACCTTCTTTAATGCTAACTCCAAAACAAACCAACTTTGTAACCATGTCATCTTCCTGCTGCTTGCCTCTAACCCCTGACATACCTCTCCAGCATTTTCTTACAAAACCTTTCCATCCCTTCTGACTTGCCTGCCCTTATTCCACTTTCTCACAGACCTCCTGGTTATTGCAGCTTGCTGTTCCATGGAAYAGATCTAGCTAGATAGAAATCCCAGCTGCCTAGACATCTGCCCTTTTCCTCAACTCTGACCATGTTTCCAGTTCTTCTTCTGTATCAAGTTCAAACTCCTCCTCTCCAGATCCCTGTCTAATTCCTCCTGACCTGTGCTGCTAAACCAGCTACCACTACCCCAGTCCCCATGTGGCTCGTTTGGCTCCACCCACACCACTCTGCTCACTGCCTCCTTTGTCCCCTCCAAATCCCAAGACTCACTCAATGGAGGACACAGACTTTTAATAGGCTCCTTATTTATATCCACCACTTTTTTTCTGCCTCCTGGACTGCATGGAAAGCTCCAGCTTYAATGCCTATATGACTGTGCAACTTCAGCATCAAGCTCCTTTTTACCTGCACACTTTAAATTAMATCACCCAGAAGAGCAACAAGCTTCCTATTTGACTTTCTGCTTTGGCTACTCCAGAATGGGATTCTGTASATTTACTGCTATATAAAGTTATTATCAACATCACACCAGAAGACAGTAAGACTATGAATAGAGTTTGACAGGATTTTTCTTTTCTAGAAACATTATTCTTTGGCACAGAATTGAACTGCTGCTTCCTTCTTACGTTTCAAGTTAAATTAAAATCAAACTGTATCATGCATGAGATACATATTTYCTTATCTTATTTCTTCATAACAATAAAAAGTCCACCTTCAACTTGAAGAAATAATAAGATAAACACAACCAGTAACATTCCCAATTTTTACTTACCCACTCTTCACTGGAATGCTTACATCTACTGATACTGCAATCTGCTGAGGTGGACAAATAGGAAACATCTATTGTTCCAAGGGATAAAGCAGTTTCATCCATGACACAGGAATTGAACTGGAGATCACAAACTGCAAAATATTAACACATACGTATAKCTATTACCTGTATATTCATATATTTATTTGTATGCAATATTTATATGCATGCACATAATTTCAGTAATGGGCATCTAGCAATAAATTAGCAAACTGGTATTTTTTCACACTTCAGTAAATGTTCAGTTCCAAAGACACTTCCTTGCAGTTGAAAATCAGCATGATTTTAATATGCTAAAAGCCCCAGCACATTTGACTTCCATAAACACAGCACACCAATCAGTTTCCTGCATGCTTTCCTCTCCCTGCTCTTCTCCCCGTAACAGGTCACTAKAGTCCCTTTGTAATTTTCCACTGCTCTTTACTGCAGGTTTAAACCCTGCAGCCATAAGGATACACATGTCAGACACTTTCATAAGTTTACCATTCTCTTGCACTCTGTGACCTTGCTCTTTCATAATTTGCTTCTCAAGGACACCTGTGCTCTACTAAAACTGTCACTAATGTTCTCACCTAATCCTATCTCACTGTATATTTTATGTGTCTGGCCTAGCTGTAGTCAAACCAGTTTGCAAGTTCCTTGGGAAGAAGGAGTGCTCTGTAAAAAAGCACACCTCTAAACATGAMCATGTTGCTGACAAGTGACATTTCAATCTTATGGGATTAAAAAGCAGCAAAGAAAACCAAACTTGATTACTTTGAAATGGAAGTTTTGTAGCTCATGCAATGAGCACAGTAAATAATTCTCCCGTGGCCAAAGAAAAAARGAAGGGCAAACATACTAAAACTACTTAGTGTTGTACAGTGTATTTGCAAACGACTACAAATTAAATTGCTTTGTTATTGAGAACCATTGAAATAGGAATCAAAGCATTTTCACCAAGAGAAACTGTAAAGAGGCAATTCCTCCTCTTCCATCTGTCACTGCAAAGAAACTTCTATCATGGCCCAGCTGTGGGCCATCATGAATGAGACTGTTCCCACCCAGCAYGCTAAGCTGACATCTGCACTGCAACAGCAAGACCTAAAACTTTAGTCCAACGTTTTTGCCTTTCTTAGAGCCTTCCTGAAGTTGCCACAAACCCATCCCGGGATACCTGCACGCAGAGCTCCCACYACACACCGGAGTCTGAGCCAGTTTAACCATACACACCATCCATATCCTCACACAGCCTGAGTACCGAAGTCATCCCTTTATCTTTGCTGGCTCCTACRTTCAATCCGCCTTTATTTAAATTAGTCTTCAGGCAAATTACTATCTAACCCTCTCAATAAATACAAAAAAAGATGCCTGGAAACCTCAAACGCTGGAACCGAAATGCGTCCCCCTCGTGCTCAAGGTGACCTTGGCTGTACCGGTACATAAAAAAGATTAACTTTAAAGAATACGCAATTAAAAGCCCGTTCGAGCAGCAGCAGCAGTAGCCGCATACCTACCTGAGAGCCAACCCGCCCCCCGAGCGCCCGCTCCCCGCTGCGGCGCTGGCGCTGTTCACCTGCCGGCCACGGCCATCCCCGCGGGCTGCACCAGCGCTCCGGGCTCACCAGGACTCCCTCAGCAGCGCTCCGGGCTCCAGCCCCGCCGCTCACCAGACCTGCTATAAATAAAACCGCGGCGCTAAGCGCGCTGGGGGTGCGCAGCGCCCCGGGCACCGCCGCTGC